>JASANF010008858.1:0-61403 GCA_030248245.1 Trissonchulus sp. WLG1_4
AATGTATTATACTATTATATTATATTATTATTATATTATATTATATATTATATTATTATTATTATATTATACCCACTATAACGTTTGTAAAATTTCCAATTGTTACTATTGTAAGTCTTGTACTTGAGCAACAGGACCCAGGTAAGTCAAAATAATTACCTACGCTCACAGATGTACATGGCAGGATCTGTGGGGGGCAAGCCCCCTCCATATTTGAGATTACGGGACAAGCCCCCTTCTTGATGCTGAAAAAAAGGGACCCGAAAAATCAAAAATTGCCCCAGATCGCTGTAAAATGCTTCAACAATGAACAGAAAGCGAAAAAAATCGCTATAAATATTATGTTGTAACGTTAATGAATATTGTTTTTATGATAATCAAATCAAACAGTTGTGTTATTCTAACTACTTTACATACTTTGCTGAGTTTCTTCAAGTTAAAACTACTGTCGATCTGTTCGATTTTAAGGATGTGAATGCGAATTATGTTCACAGTCAACATAATTCGTAGTCACCCTTGATGCATGCAGGCTTGTTTGTTCTATGTGATTGTTCTAAGCGTGTGGCTATTTTTGGCTTTGGTTCTTGTTTGGAATGTTTTTTGTGTCTGCTGATCGCATGTGAGCTTGGCTACGTGTTATTGCAGTAAAGGTTTGGTGTTGATTTGTTTGCGTTCTATTGCTCTTGGGGTTGTCCACAAGTGAGCTTGCCTTATCAGCCCACCTTTCTGTACATATGTAGTCCTCGGAAATGGAGAATTCTGCTCGGCCTACAGTGTATTTCAAACCTGTAAGTCTGTTTAATGCAGTTTTTTAATTAAATCAACAATCTGTTTGTTGCTTAATGTGACCGAATATCCGATTTTTTTGGCCTTGTCGGCACAATTTTGACAATGGAAGTTTTGAATTACCAATATTTTGGTACTCTGCTAGATTATTGGTCAAAGTAGTCAAACTTTTGACTCTTGCCTGCTGCGCACCAGTTGTGGTCAGTTAGTTGACACACAGTAGTGGTGTTGCTGTCGATATTTTACACTGTGTAGTCAGACTTGGCTCTCAGTTTGGTTAATTTTGTTGACGTTTGATGCACTAATGCAGATAGTTTTGGTCAGTTTTGCCTACGCGTACAGTCATTTGTACCAACCTGCGGCTATTTTGCGTAAAATTAGGCAGTAATTTGGACTATTTCGTGCTAATTTTGGCAATTTGACCTCAAAGTCTGACGTATTAAGTGCAGTATATTACTGCGTTTGTTGAAATACGTGCTGTAGTTACAATATTTATGTTAGTTATCTAGCCTAGTCTGTACACTAGGTAAATGTCAAAATTCTGTTAGTCCTATTTTGGCCAAAATACACAATTTTCGGCATTTGTCTGCTGATTTTTGCTGTTTTTTTCAATTGATAATGGATCCCAAAGAACTGTCGGCTAAAAAAAACAGCGCCAAGGGCTGGTGTTGGCTATAAGCAAGGAAAAGAAAAAGGCAGTTGAATTTTTCTCGGCGGGAGAGCCTGATGGTATGGACGGTGCTGAAGTCTGTCATTCAAAACTGGTGGAATATCGAGCTAGGCTGAATGCTCTAAATGAAGACATTCTGCTGCGGCTGAAAGAGGAAGATATGGACGCTGACGTCTCTAAGGCGGTCGAACGTGATGATGCTTTGCTGGATACGATTATGTCATTATCACAGAAGATAAAAACGGTTCGAAACGCTAATGATGCGAACAGCACCCCTAAATGCGGTCATAATAACAACTCTTTTGAGCGTAAAGGAGCCACTGTTAAACTGCCCAAACTGGAAATCCTGCGATTTTCTGGAAACGCCTTGCACTGGCAAGAGTTCTGGGACAGTTTTCAGAATACAATTCATGATAACGATGATTTGTCGGAAATAGACAAATTCAAGTACTTGAAAGGGTTCCTGAAGGGTGAAGCGCTGAAGCTCGCTAACGGATATCGCTTGACAGCAGCTAACTATGGTGCTGTAATTGATGCTCTGAAGGACCGATATGGCAATCCAGAAACGGCCATTTTTGCCCATTTTGAAGCACTGCTCGAATTGCCTGTTTTAACCTACAACCTACAAACAAGACGTTCTGCAGCTTACTTTTGATAAATGTGAGAAGCCCATTTGAAGCTTGGTTGCCTTGGGCCTCAGTGAGGAAACCTTTGGACAGGTATTCACACCGATCATTCTGTCGAAGTTGCCCAAATTTGTCCGCATCGAAAGCTACAAGAAAAATGGGCAAAGCCAAGGAAATTGTTTAGTCTGCGTGAAATTCTTCGTGAAGAAATTCGAGCGCGGGAAATGGCCGAACACAGTTTTGCAGCAAAAACACAAGTCAACGGTGGTAGAAAACGTGACGGTGGTCAAGCCAAAGTTAAATTGGACAAAAATTTGTTATGTGACACAACTTCCTCCCTCATGGCAGATGGAGTTAACAAGAAACGGAAATGTTGTTTCTGCCAAAATCCACATTGGTCTGATACTTGCAGAAAGTTCAAGGATCATAGATCTAGAAAAAATCAGATCAAAGGTCGGTGCTTCAACTTCTTGCAGTTAGGGAACAGCTCTGATAAATGTCCGTGCACAGTCTGTTGCTACTATTGTAAGGGTGACCGCCACAATCGCAGCTTGTGCCAGAATCGATTTCCCAGTCCTGAAAAGAAAAGTGCTGGTGCAGAGACGGTTGCCAATTTGAACGCGGAAGCCACAGCATTTGTTCCCAGTCAAGCTAACTCTGACTCGCCTAGCAATGCTATGTTATCCCACGGTGAGCGCACGTACATGCAAACGGCGGTAACTCATGTTTCCAGCAGAGGGGGTTCAAAATCCAATTTGGTTCGCCTTTTTTTTTATACTGGTGGTTCACGTACTTTTGTTGCCTCCTCTTTGTGCAAGCTGTTGGGTGTCACAACCAAGGGCAAAGAAACAGTGTCAGTAACAGGTTTCATGGACGAAAAACGGAAGGATGTCGAATATCCGATTGTGGAATTGGACGTTTTCCTGTCTGATGGTTCTCGACTCACCATTACAGCTAATGTGATTCCGCACATTGCCTGTCCAATCCAGAAGGTAGCTGTTGATACTGATGCACATCCATGAGTTAAAAAGATTCAATTGGCCGAACCAATCAGTCAGCGTACGGAAATGGTTCAAATTGATATCCTGATTGGTAGTGATTACTATTATGCTTTTGTCTTGCCCGAAATAATCCACTGCTCGGATGGTCTTAAGCTTATAGCCTCTAAATTAAGTTACCTTACCTCGGGTAAGATAGCCGGCGGAGCTCGTGCTGACTCTGCCTTGATGATGCTCCTCTCGACTATAAATGATCAGCGCTCGTCGAATTTCAATTTGGAACAGTTCTGGTGTCTTGAGGACATCGGTGTCAATGAGCAGTACGATTTGGAGGATGATGAAGCCGCATTGCAATCTTTCAAAAAAATTGTCAAGTTTGTTGGAGACAGATATTCAGTGTCCTGGCCCTGAAATAGTGAGACTCCAGAGCTACCACCAAACTTCGGTTTGGCTTTAGGGCGATTGAAATCCTTGCTCAGGCGAATTTCTCCAAACTCGAAACTCCTTCAGCAGTATAATGCCATTATTCGCGATCAAGAACGGTTGGGCATTGTGGAACAGGTATCGATGGAGTACAGTGACGCGAGAATCCAGTATATACCTCACCATGTTGTGGTTACTTCTGGAAAAGCGACCACAAAGCTTCGAATTGTCTATGATGCCTCTGCCAAATCGTCGAAGATAGAAAGGAGCTTAAACGACTGCTTGCACCGGGGTCCCATCATGCTGTCGGACCTCTGCGGTCTGCTTCTTCGGTTTAGGCTGCATTCTATCGCTTTGGTGAGCGATATTGAGAAAGCATTTTTGCAAGTGAAACTTCATATTAGGCAAAAAAGAGATGTCACTCGCTTTCTCTGGATAAGCCTCCAAGTGGCGACAATCTTGCAGTGTTTCGTTTCTGTAGAGTGCCATTTGGAGTCTTTTCTAGCCCCTTTCTTTTAGTAGCCACGGTGAACCATCATCTCCTGCAGATAGATACTCCAGTCTCACGGGATTTAGCCAATAACATATATGTGGATAACGTTATTACCGGAAAGTCATCCTTGTTTGCTGCTAAGGCGTTCTACAGTAAAGCTAAAATGCTGCTTCGGGCGGCGGGCATGAATTTACTTGAGTGGTTTAGCAACTAATCTGAATTTGTCAACCATGTCGATGTGGCTGACCAGGGGAAAGACAAAATTAGCAAAGTACTTGGTCTTTTGTGGAACACTGAAAAAGACGTCATAAGTTGTCCTGTTCCGGTGATTCAGAAGTCAATAATCAAGACAAAACGTCATCTGTTGCAGTGCCTGGCTAAGCTCTATGATCCTTGCGGCTATTTCTCACCGGTGACCATTGCCGGCAAAATCCTCATGCAGATATTGTGGTTCCAGAAGTTTGCCTGGGACGATGATTTACCGGCGGAAATTCTATGTCAGTGGCACAAATATTTTCACAATATGACACTGATTGATACTGCTTCAATTCCTAGATGTATCGCTGGTAACCCTTTAGACGATGCAAACGTGACAATGGAGCTGCACAGTTTTTGTGACGCTTCAGCTAAAGCCTACGCAGCCGCAGTTTATCTTCGTGTTTTATCTGATAGTTCCACCCGTACTAGTCTCGTTCTGGCTAAGGCTAGAGTGTGTCCTGTTAAGCTACTGACCATACCTAGGCTAGAACTAATGGCTGTGGTTATTGGAACTCGACTGCTGAAATTTATGGAGAAGGAGCTCAGACTGACAATTGCCCGACAATGTGTTTGGATAGATTCTACCTGTGTTCTTGATTGGATACACTCTCAGCAGGTTCAGACAGTATTCGTCAAAAATCGGCTTCGTGAAATCAAGGCATGCAGCGATTTGGAAACTAGATTTGTTCCTTCCGCGGAGAACCCGGCGGATTTGGCATCACGGGGCTGTGATTTTCACTGCCTTCAACACTCTGAGCTCTGGTGGAATAGTCCCTCTTTTCTCAGCCTAGGCGAGGAATTTTTGCCTGCCAATAAGCATTCAAATATGGAGAAGAGTGATACAAGTTTCCATGCCGAAGTAACTGATGTTGCGGATACAGCTGAACAGCCAAAAGTGAGAATAGGAAACATTATTAATCTGGCAAATTTTTCGAAACTTTCTCGACATTTCGCGTCACTGTTTGGCTTTTACGGCTCGTTCGTAATTGTCGAATTCAACGAGTGGACTGTCAAGTGGTTCCTCTTACAGCTAATGAACTTGCCGTAGCGAAACACAAATGGGTTCTTCAGCATCAAAGTGATAACTTCACGAACTTGCGAGCCAATATTGCAGCCAAAATGGTCCTCGTGCTGCCATAGTTCAACAACTTCGTTTTTTTGTTGATTCTAAAGGCATAATTAGATGTCGGGGACGGCTAGGCAACGCTTGGCTTAAAGATGAAGCTAAGGAGCCAATGCTGTTGGCCAAGAATGATCATTGTTCGGATTTGGGGATCACTGGTTGCCACAAACGGCTCTATCATTCAGGTGTCTGTCATACACTGTCAGAACTGCGCCATAAGTTTTGGATAATTTACCGCCGTTCGCAAGTGAAGCGAGTGCTGAAGCGTTGTGTCTACTGCCGAAAGTTGGATGGTGGCCCATTTAGGGTGCCTGATCAACCTCATTTACCTGGTTTTCGGGTCGTCCAGTCACATCCATTTTCATCAGTTGGTGTTGATTATATGGGTCCATTGTTCGTCAAGGATTCATTGCAGCAGAAATCCAAGTTTGGATTTGCATTTTCACATGCGCAGTCGTTCGTGCTATTCACTTGGAGGTAATTTCGAACCTCTCTGCTCAAGAATTCTTGATGTGTCTGAAACAGTTCATAGCTATTTATGGCTGTCCTCAGCTAATTGTTTCAGATCTTGGAACGCAGTTCCATGCTGCTTCAAAGACTTTGGATGCACTTTGGATAGAAGCGATTGTTGACTCCGATTTTCAGCAGTTTTCGTCGTCAAAAGGCATTTGCTGGAAGTTTATCACTAAAAATTATCACCATGGATGGGTGGATTCTATGAAAGGATGATTGGCACAGTCAAATTGGCCCTAAAAAAACCTTCGATCAATCTTTTTGACGCTAATACAACTACAGACGGTTGTATTGGAGGTTGCATCTGTAGTCAATTCTCGGCGCTCATCTTTGCAGGAGACCAGCCAGAAGACACCCCATTAACTCATGCCAATTTTTTGCTTAAGGGGGTAATTGCGTTTTTAGGTGTTTTTTTAAACAATCATAACTACACTTAACCTCAACAAAAACTAGAGCGGTCTTTTTACATTATTTTACACCTTCTAGCTTTAAAAAACCTATATTTAAAAGCAGATTATCTTTTGCAATTTTACTGCTGCAATCATTTGACTACACCCCATCAGCGGTTTTTTTGACTAATTTTTCCGCCACAGTTATGAAACTCAAGATCAGCCAACAACTACTAAACTTTTTGCAGTTATGCACTGACATAATATCCCCACCCGTTTTTTGATATAGTTGATAAGTCGATTCTACGTTGAGAAAATGACATTTTTGTGCAAAAATCACGTAATTTGACTTTTCTCTAAAATTTTCAAAAGCCCATGACACCGACTCTACAAACTTTTTTTAGAAAAATAAAAAAACGGGTGGGGATATTTTCCTAAAGATAATGTGGTTAAAGTTTCGAAGCCGTAGTCCGTTTTTAGCTTGAACTCTGTGGGCGCAAAAATTACACTGAAATGTCAAAAACCACGAAAACGACATTACCCCCTTAAAAGGGGGAGGGCTGGTGTTCCATAAGTTTCTTCTGAGCCGATGGATTCGTTCGGAGAGAAAGAAACGACGGCAAGCTCCTTGGTGTTAGCCTGGGAAAGAACAGAAGCTCTTCTTGGCTCTTTTTGGCGATCCTGGTCGCGTGATTACCTTACCTGAGCCTGAGCCTGAGAGAGTGGTATTGACGGTCTCGCGATCGAAACTGCAGCGAACTGCAACCTAACGTTGGTGCAGTAGTTCTTATTAGGGACAACTTACCACGAGGCCGCTGGAAGCTTGGTCGAGTAGTCAAGTTGGTCAAAAGTGGTAATAACTTGATCAGAGTTGCAGTCTTGTTTTGCTCATAGGCTGCAAAATGAGAACTTTTTGATTTGAAATTTCCTCACTAGACTACTAAATCCACATGGTGTCAAAACTGCCAGACACTAGACTACCAATATCTACCAATATTTTTAACCAATCACCATTTGTGAGCCAGACATCACACAATAGAGACATAAAAGTTCAAAAAATCAAGCCAGATTTCAGATTGGCCAGCTTGTGAAGTACATGTAATGTTTTGACGCACCATTTTTTGCCACAAATAAGAAAAATAAAAAATGAAGCTTCGTTTTTCTTTTGATTTCAAAATAAGTGTCTAATTTTTTTTACAATTTATCATTATTGCTGTCAGTACCTTACAGGTTACGCACAGTTTCACAGTTCAAACAAGCATTACTCCACAACGACTCAAGCAATTTGCACTAAATTTTGTGTGCATAAACTAGAGCATATGTGCTCTTACTTTGTGTAAAGAATCTAAACAAAAAGTTTTTTAATTGTGACGAAATTATCGAATGTGAATAGGTTTTCAAAACGTCATTTTTCCGACTTTGCGACTTCACTGCTAACTGTATGCTGCATCAATTTTTCTGAAACTTTGCAAAAATATTTGCCTTAAGAAATATTTTTAGAATAAATAAAGAACAATGACCTATTTTTTACTGAAAAAGTTTTATAGTCGCGCAAATTCGACTGCTTTCGCGACACTACCCCCTTAAGGGGAGGGCTACCTGAAAAAGTGAAAATTTTAGGTTCTCCGATTCGCTTCAAATTTGCACACAATGTAGCCCCATGAAAGACGCATCGCAGATGTAACAAACTTGAACCAATGCTTTTTGCCATGTTTTCACTAGGGGCTCCCAAAAATTCAATTTTACGTGTAAATCATAGGTGCAAAAAAAGTTTTTTGTGGTTGCAAAGCGCCCCTTTGCTTGAAATTTTTGTTAACACTGACGAAGTTGATCTTTACATCATTCGATAGCCTAACGTCATATCTCAACCTCTATGATCCATTTTTTTAAATTTTTGCCCATAGCCTGAGCAATGACGTCAAATGTAAAATCACTCAAATTTGGCGGGTCCAAAAAACGGCCATTTTTTCACATTTCGCCCTCAATTTTGGATTTGAAAATACATATAAAAAATCCGAATCACGATTTTGCGCATTCATGTGGGCTACTACTATGCCAAGTTTCAGCCTGATTGGCTTAATGTGGTTTGTGCTAGAACTGTTCAAATAAGGGCTACTTTTCGGCTTTTTGGCGTACTTTTGCCTATGTAAATACACTGACAAACGCACTGAACCAAAAGTGCACCTTCAAGCTTAATTGTTCTTATCTGAGGTAGAGGTGCCTTGGGAGAGTAACATATGTGAAAATAAGCAAAATCGGAGAACTTTGATTTTTGAACTGGGTAGCCCCCCCCCTTAAACTGCTTGACCCTGTAGAAATGGGTCAGTCAAAGGTTCATGAGGTGATTGATCCTGAGCCTGCTAGCAGTGGGTTAACCGGTTGCAAACAACTTACACAGCGAGCTGTTTTAATCTCACAAGCTAAGACTAAGCAGTTGTTAGCCAGTGAAGTTGAAGAAGTTTGTTATTATTGATTCGCTTCTACAATCTTTTGTACAGTAGCCGGTGATTATTGATTAGCTTGTACAGTCATTTGTGCATTGGTGTTTGCACAGTTTTTTGTGTATTTTCAGGATTGTAAAGTACTTGTTATTCATCATTATTTTTCCTTTGTAATGCAGAAAACCCGATCGATGTGCACCTACATCAATTCAAGCCACGTCTTGTCCAGATTTCGGACGGAGAGGTATTTATACCTTGGTCCACTATTGAGGCGGCGTTTTGGTATGTGATGCTGATCCAGCATGGCCGTCAGGACTTGGCGCGTGAATTGCTCGGGAATCAGGTTCTGTTGGAGCAACCTTCTCGAATCAGGCAGTGGATGGCTGTGAACGGTGTCACGTTAGGATTCCCAGTGGGTATTTTGGGCCGCCAGCGTATATTTTGACATTTTTCTTAATCAGCTGTCTATGAAAAATAGCCGGTTTCGTTTGGCTTTTTCCTGTTTTGCCGCTGCTCACAAGACCCAAGGGGTCAACTGCAAGTTTATTGGGTGCTCGGGTAATGGAGAAGAGCTGATTTGGTCTGACGGCCTTCGCGAGAAGCAAACTGTCACTGCCCGCTCTTTTCCAGGCTTTAACCTGTATGAGGAGATTCTGAAGCTAGCTTGGCGTCACGTGGCAGGCGAACATTCGTCTCCACTATGGGGGGTGCCGCGATTGCTGGTTCAGTTCCCACCTAGCGACAAACCCATCAAAACGATGCTGCTTTTGTCCGATAGCCAATGCCGCCAGCTAAAAGGGAACTACGGGGGTCACGTGATTGCGATTTCAGGGGGAATCTACAATCTGTTAGCGGCTGAAGTGAACCGCCAACATCTACGACTTTGCCGTTGTGGTGGTTAATTGCGGGGTTAATGTGGCCCGGCGATCGTTCATGCAACAACGTAGATCCTGGGTTCCCTTGGAAGAGCTACTGCTGGGTCATGTGGAGGCTAATCAGGGGGCCAAGGTCCTTGTAAGCACCGCCATCCCTCATCCTAACGCTCGAGGGACCACTGACCATTCGACGTGGGTGCAGTCCGAACTTCACAATACCCGTATCTTCTGCCATAACTAATCCAGCCTTCCATCTCACCCTTTCGGCGACGAGCATGGCCAAATTAACGCCTCCATGTTTGATCGCGATCGGTTTCAACTGTGCCACACCTGTGCCATAAAGGGATCCGGTGCATGTGGAACGCCTGGGCGGAACTTATCCCTGAGCTGCGGCTTGTACCCTATTCTATCGGGCCCGAACTTTACTCCAATTCCAGAAAGCGGGACTATCGTGGTCGCATTAGCCAGTAATTTTCTCGCGAATATTTGTTTCCCAATTTCAGAACCTGCATAATAATTTAAATGGCAACTCTGCATTTTTTATCTGATAGAACAGTATTTTCAATTGTATAGTATTGAACTTTTATGCAGTTGCATTTTTTGTTCGTTGGCAGTGTCGAACTTTGTTCGATTTTAAGGATGTGAATACAAATTATGTTCACAGTCAACATAATTCGTAGTCACCCTTGATGCATGCAGGCTTGTTTGTTCTATGTGATTGTTCTAAGCGTGTGGCTATTTTTGGCTTTGGTTCTTGTTTGGAATGTTTTTTGTGTCTGCTGATTGCATGTGAACTTGGCTACGTGTTATTGCAGTAAAGGTTTGGTGTTGATTTGTTTGCGTTCTATTGCTCTTCGTGTTGTCCACAAGTGAGCTTGCCCTATCAACCCACCTTTCTGTACAACTACAAAAGCTTCTCTTATTCTTCTCACTAGATGGGCGACAAGCTAAAACATATTTTCTAATTGTAACTATGGAAATCAATGGCACTGAGTACTGACTGACTCAGTCTGAAAGTTTGTGTTGGTTATTTTGTATAAGTGTATGTATATCAAATCAAAAAACGAGTCCTGGAACAATTTTACGAAAAGCCAATCAAAAGAAACCTGATACGGTTCCTTGTAGTACACTAGGTACGACACAACGTAGGACATAGGTATGCAAATAAAATTTCAGCGTTTCCAGATTTTATTTAAGGAAGTTTATTGTAGGTAACTGCAGAATGCAGCCAGTAGGAATTATTAATAACATTTCAAAATACACAACAAACAAACATTAACTATTAGGTAAGGCAAATTCATACGAAGTCGCATTTAGCTTCAAGAGGTACTCAATGCAATGCGTCCTCTCATGCGCCCATGTGAATTGGCCTTCAGCAAATGACACACTATTCTAATAGAAGTTGTGTTGTAGTTGCAAGGAAAATTCTCGCAAATAAACTCTCGATAGATAAATGTTGTTTGCTGTTGATCTGCTCTAATGCAAAAGTTTAAGCAATTTTTTCTTCTTGTAGAGAATATATGATTGTTTACAGACGTCTTTACTCTTTATATTATTGAGGAGGAGCAAAAGGGTGGGCGTGCAAAGAGGCTGTGTGTTGATTTGGTATAACATGGTAAGGCCCGTACAGGTCGGTTAATGGCGGCCTCATATCAGGAGTGCTATAAATATGGTCTTGAGAAGCCGAAAAGTTCTGGCGTCCCGAATATTTTCGTCGTTGATCCAACCATCGTTTGTACTGGCTATACCTCATAGAGCCCCAGCCTAACTGGGAAGACAAACAGCCGCAAAAAATGCCGATAACGCATAAGAAAATTAGCGCACCAGACACGCGAAACCTGAAAGCACGCTAGTAAATAAAATCAGACTATAAAATAAGAAACAAGCAATAAGATTAAAAGAATTGTAAGTTAGAGAAGTCAATGTCCGAAATACATTATTCAAAAAATGTTTCTTTAGACTTTGCAGTCAGTGAATACTGACAACTGACAATGACAAATCTGGAACAACGCTACTTTTAACGTTATTATTCCGTATATTTGTAGTAGTAATATTTTGAAATAAGACTACTTCTTACTGGCTACGTTGTTCTTTGGTGCAATAAAAGAAAACCTTCGGATGGCGACAACAGTGGGCAAGAAACACAAATCTAACTAGGATGTGTCTGGGAAAACAATCCGCTCATCCTTCGGTCCGTTATAATGGGCCTTGAATTAATCAGACCCGTAAAAGTACATACCGCGTAGATTTTTACTTGTCTAACTTTTCTGTCAATCTTCCTCAGAAATGATTCGTACTTCTGTAGTTTTTTTATACTTTTATTATGCAACCAAACACATTAATATAATCTAAAGGACAGTTTGGTTTTTTTCATACCTGTTTCGTCGTGTAACGCAAACTATTCCTTCAAACAAAGACTCAGTGCCATTGATAACGTCAGGAAGTAATGCAGTAAAATTTTCAAGAGAAGTCTCATTGAACAACTGCAAAGTATCATTAGCCAGGCTGCTAGTATTTGTTATATTATTAACGGTCAAATTCCCTTCCAGCGCCATGTCTATTGTTGTGAACTCTGCTGAACAGTTCAACCTAAACACCAATGATTGACATGCAAATCAATAACTGCTTTTTGCAAAATTATTGATTTTAAGCCTAAGCACGTTACTGAAACACTGCAGTTGTGCGATAGTTAGGCCAATTTACACTACTGATACCATTATCACATACCCTAACTTATTTTAACTGCAAGTTGTTGCATTAAAAACAACAGCACCGCAACAAGCAGTTTTTTAGGTACCGAGCCAATGACAAACTTTTATACTTTAAACAAACCTTCTTGAGCAAAAAATTTCATTAGTTATAGGAAATAAACATACAGTTTAGCTTTTTGTTTGTCAGATTCTTTGTTTAAAGCAGTCAACAAAATCAGTGCAGCAACCCCAATGACCATCAACGTTAGTCCGCCATACGCCAGTAATTTTCTGAAATGCGGTTCAGTCAGCACAAACACTATTATTATAAACTACCGAACAAGCTCGTCTGTTGAGTAAAGTAGATAGATTGCGATGCCTTAGTATCAATATTCCAGAAAAAATATTAAACGCGTCCATTACTTTCAGATGAAAAAATTATTTTTGAATCCTATTTTTGTGCATATTTACAGCTGAGTTTCTCCAAAGCCCACATGGTAACTGTGACATACAAGGCTTGGTCACTGCATTGTGTTTTGTACTACAACTATGGTTAGAGACGACAACTACCGTGTGACATATACAGTTGTGTACAATAACAATCTGAGCTTATTAAAAACCTGAACTTTGAACGCATTATTGTGGCGCTGCGTTCTTACCTACTCTGATCCGAACATGCCGCTAATACCGCCGCCGCACAATTTCCTGGACTCACCGGGTGAGCCTCCGATACCATTTAACCGATGGAAAACGAACTTTCACGCATTCCTAAGACGTGTAGCCGAAGACCGCGGACCTGATCGACAACTTACTGACGTTGGACAAAATGACCTGTTATATCTTTATCTGGGCAATGAAGGTCGCCGCATTTTTGACAACACTGCTGCGCGAGACCGTAAAGATCCAGAAACCACATGTTGGGAAGACTTTAAAGCAGAAGTTTCCAAAGTTTTCGACCAACCCGTCAATGTAGTCCGGGCTTGTTTCGATTTCTTCAGCCGCAGACAAGGCCCCCAAGAAACTGTACAAGAATTCGTTGCCTCTCTGCGCCAACTTGCTCAGACCTGTGACTTTCAACAGACAGAAGACCAAATGCTCTCTATCCAGTTAGTGCTTGGTTGTTCTTCAAAACGGGCCCAAGAAAAGTTATTAGATCAAAAAGCAATTGATTTTCAAACCTTCCTTGATATTCTGCGGACAGATGAATCAACAACGGCAAACGCTAACGCTGTACGTCCACAAGAAAACAACTTAAATGTGGCCTACTCCGATGGCCGCCAACCCCAGCGTGGAAGACCAGAACCGTCACAGTGGCCTCCACGCCACAACTTTCGACCCCCAAAAAACCGTCCTACAAATGTCAACTATTTTTGTAGGAATTGCGGTCGTCAGGGCCACACCAAAGGCCCCGATTGTCCAGCACACGCTACAACCTGTAGAAATTGCGGCAAACAAGGCCACTTTGCAGCAGTCTGCCGAAGTTCACACAACCCACGCCGCCTTCATATGGTGAATGAAGCTCATGAGCTATCACAGGACCCTGCATATACTGTAGCTACGTCTTCTTGCCATAATGATCAGCATAACTACCAAAATGAAAATGCGTATAGTAACGTCAGCGGTTTTCTTCTTGCAATGTACGTGTGCACGTCCACATCTAAAACATCATTTCAAGCTACTATTGAGCTGCTTACCACACACGGTGCCAAAAGTTGGACTGGTGACGTTGACACACAAGCAGACGTGTCAACTATGCCATTCCCTGCATACCAAGCACTTTTTCCAAATCAACCACTCAAGCAACCCACATTCAAGTTACTCGCTTTCAATAAAACAGAAATCCCTATTCACGGAAGCATTTCTGCAACCGCTCGCTACAAGAACACTACAGCTAACGTAGCATTTTATATTACAGCTCCAGGGATGAAATGCGTAATAGGAAAACCTGAAATCAGTGCTTTAGGCTTATGGGGAGATCCAGATGTTCATTTTATCAAAAGTATGGAAAATGACACTTTTTTGAACATTCTGGCAAAGTACCCAAATTTGACAGCACCAGGTATGGGTGAATATCCGGACTATGAACATGTTATTCAAGTGGACTCGAATACGCGTCCATATGCTACAAAACTACGACAAATACCTCTTGCACGCAGAGAAGCCGTCAACAAAGAGATAGAAAGCATGGAATCACAAGGAATTTGGGAGCCTTGCCAAAAGTCGGACTGGGCCCATCCGATGGTTACTGTCCCAAAACCAAATGGCGACATCCGCATAACTACTGACCTCACACGGCTCAATTCCTACGTCATTCCGGATCGCTACCCACTGCCAAATATCACAGATTTATTTTTGGAGCTTCAGGGCGCTCAATATTTCACCAAACTGGACTTAAGTAAAGCCTACTTTTCAATACGACTAGCCCCAGAATCAAGACCACTAACCGCGACCCTTACGGCCAAGGGCATTTTTCAATACCGACGACTGCCAATGGGACTAAAGGACTCTGCAAGTGCCTTCCAGCGCTGTATTGAGCGAACACTTGCTGGAAGACCCAACGTTATAGCCTATATCGACGATATATTAATTTTTGGTAAAACTAAAGCAGAACATGATGGCACCTTACGTCTCATTCTGCATGCTCTGAATGAAAAAAACTACCGCGTCAATGTTGGAAAGTGCATCTATCGCCAGCGTGCCGTGCCAATGCTCGGACACATCGTATCTGGTAATGGAATATCACCAGATCCAGCGCGCATGCAACCGCTGCAAAACTTTCCTGAACCCAAAAATGCCACGCAAACACGTCGATTTTTGGGAACAGTGGGTCATTACCAACGCTACATTCCAAATTTCGCTACAGTGGCGGAGCCCCTGCGCAGATTATGTCGAAAAGAAGTTCCTTTCACGTGGGATGTTGCTGCATCTGAGGCGTTTACGAAAATAAAAAGTATTTTATCAAAGAAGCTTCTGAATGCTATTTTTAACCCGAATTCGCCCACGTACGTTACCTGTGATGCGTCCGGTACCGGCCTTGGCGCCGTACTGTCTCAAGTTCAAAACAATCAGGAAGTTTCCATTGCGTTTGCCTCCTATACCCTTCAACCCACTGAACGCAAGTATGGAATAAATGAACTCGAAGCCTATGCCTGCGTTTGGGCATGTGAAAAATTCGAAAAGTATTTGCTTGGCCGATCATTTACTTTAAAGACGGACAATTCTTCTCTAACCACATTACTGAAAGAGTACAAAGTAGGTAGAAAAGCAACCAAGTTTCATCGATGGTTGGACCGCCCCTCTGCATTTGATTATGTTATCGAGCGTATCCCGGGCCAAAGCAATGCCGCAGCAGACGCTTTGTCGCGCCTAGCTGATCCGGCAGAACCTATTTCAACTAGCACAGCAATAATTGCCTTAATCTGTGCCGGCATTAGTATCTCAGATATTCAGTGTGCCACTCAAAATGACCCTATACTCTGTAAAGTATTCGAATTTGTCACAAACCAAGAAAAATGGCCATCTCGCAATAACATCGACCCTGCCCTCCGACCATATTATCAGTTAAAAGAAGAGCTACAAGTGCAAAACGGCTTCTTGACACGAGCGAACGAACGGATAATTTTGCCGTCAAAACTTGTTCGTGCGGCTCTCCAGCTTGCGCACGAAGGCCATCCAGGAGTGGTCCGGATGAAATGCAAACTACGCCAATACTACTGGTGGCCTTCATTTAATCGAATTATTGAAGACTTTGTACGTCATTGCACCACATGCCAGTTTAGCGATAAAACTAACAGCACCGTCGATGTCTTGCCAAAGCCACTACCAGTGTCACGCCACCCATGGGATCTGTTATCCATGGATATAGCAGGACCATTCCACACAGCCCCCCAGGACAAACGTTTCATCGTTACTATTATTGATCATTTCTCCGGATATCCGTTTTGCTTGCTTACTAGCAATGTCACATCCAAAAATATGAAACGATTCCTGGAAGACATTTTTTCACATCACGGATTCCCAAATGCGCTGCTTACTGACAACGGTCCTCAATTCTCAAGCTTCAATTTCAGCAATTACCTCAAAAAGCGAGGAATTCGCCACCTGCGTACCCCAGTATATAATCCGCAGGGAAATGGCAAAGTTGAAGTCTTCAACCGCTATTTGAAACACGGAGTGCAAGCTGCTGGAACGGGAGGAGAATGGTTGGCAAAAATTCAAAACCTGCTTCGTTCATATCGGTTTACCCCAGTGGTTGACGGCAATTTATCCCCAGCAGCACTCTTATTCAACCAGCGAACGAAATTTCGCGACGTCCATGCTCTAATACCCGCGACTCCGACAAAAGCAAAAACTCAGGCAAAAACTTCGAGCCTTACTTTACCGCATCACTTGAAACGCCGTGGTCCTTTCCGAGTTGGCGACACTGTCCTCGTAAAGCGTTTTCAGCCACTGAAGGGTCAACCGCCATGGCAAGGCCCACTGAAAGTCACTGCTGTACTCGGAGATTACACATACAAGTTAAACGATGGTCAAATATGGCATCATCGGCGCATCAAGCGCTACTATGACAGCAAGCCTGTCTCAGATTTTGCTGAAGTTTCTCCAAGAAATCGGGTGCCGCTACCAATGTCCCCGAGGTACCCACAAAGAGTTCGAAAGAAGCCATCTAGATATACTCCTTGAAACTTTACCCTGAATATCCAACTCGTAAACTTGAAACAATTTGTCCTCTCTTTTTCAGGGGGAAGAAGAATGTTGTGACATACAAGGCTTGGTCACTGCATTGTGTTTTGTACTACAACTATGGTTAGAGACGACAACTACCGTGTGACATATACAGTTGTGTACAATAACAATCTGAGCTTATTAAAAACCTGAACTTTGAACGCATTAGTAACCCACACCTCTTTTTAAAGTTCAAAAAAATTTAATTCTATTCATTCAAATTACATTTATTCAAACTCATTCAAAAAATTTACATGGTGAAAAAAGTAGGGGCCTCACAGCGATACGAACTCAGACTACTTGTATCAGAGTCTTAAGTGAAGTTTCGACGATACAATGATAATATCGACATATGTACCTTTTCTATCTGCAGAACAACAAAACTTTTTTGACAATGACATGAATATTGTCAAGTAAGGGTTTTTGATTTTTGAATCACAAAGCACAAATCACTAATTGAAGCTTACCAACATCAGTCTTACAGCTTAATTAGTTTTACCTTGTTTTACGAAAATGTTCTAATGTGATAATCTCATCATATCAGAGGCAAATTTGCGCAATAAGTTGGACGGAGCATCTGGTAACGAATTGGAATGCCAACGGTTCGAACCCACTACTGCGGACTTAGTTGTTGTTTTAATTCAATTTTGGTATCAGTTACTGTTTGTACTATTGAAAGATCATAGGTTGTCAGAGATAAATGCCTTTCTAGTGTTAACACTAGAAATTAGACCTACACAAAGTTACACAGAAGAAGGAGACTCTGAATATAATTTAAAATTTTTTCGAAATCTCTAATTAGTCATACTTGCTAAGTAAATATTTACCAGTTTTAATCATGCAATTCAACAAAAATCACAACTGGCGTGTTATGTAAATTAAATCAGCACATATGTATGGATTTTACTCATAAACCACCTGTATGGATGAATTCTTTGATAGCAGTTGGCACATCCTGTTCCACCATAGTTTGTCAAACCATAGTAACCACCAAATTTGTAAGTCATAATGTGACATGAAAGTCAATTCCTGAAATGTATGAATTAAAAATTCTAATTGAATATAATATGAAATAAAGCTTTACACTATACAAAGTTTTGAAATCACCGCATTTTTGATAAAACAAATTGTTTGAGAGAACTAATTTTAAGAGCCGAACGCGAAACAAAAGTGCTATAACACTACTTTGAGATCGGGATATTAATGTACGTAGTAGATATTATTACCCGTAGTTTTCTTGTTATGTACTGGGAGTGAGTGGGATGTTCGAGGAGTGTCTTCCCATGTTAAAAAGACAAACAGGAAAATAAGTTTCTATAAAACGGGGTGTGTTAGTTAGTAAAGCGTGCAAAAATAAATTGTTAACTTATACTGTCGATTAGAGTGCATTGCGACTTCTGCCATACCTAGCCCAAACACTGGCGGCTCATCAGTGGAGCAGTGTTGGGATAGTGATTTATTTAGGGGTACTTTTATAAATAAAACTAAAATGAAAAAACGTTGAGTTTACGATATTTAAAATGGAAAAAAGGGGAATAAAAGTGGTTTCGCCGCCGGTCGCCTCGTCATTTTCGCTATTAGAGCTGAAAATTGTGGTACATATGCGCTATAGCGCTCAAGCGTAAGAAAGAAGGGTGTCCAATCAGGGGTTGGTAAATACAAAACTTTTATAGCACAATGGATATAATTTAATGCATTTCAGGTTACTAACTTGTCGGATAAACGAACATAAAGCTTTGACTTAAATACTGACTACTTACTTAGTTTCTTTAATCACATTCTGACATTGAATTACAGTGTAAAAACTGTTTAAGCACTACAAATTAGAGCACTTAAACTTTCAACTATGCCAAAATATAATAACTAACTCTTGATCAATGGTAGACTAACATAGATGTACTAGGCTGCTGCCTTGGTAGCACTTCTACACTGGTGCATAACGCTGCCACAAAGTTACTGCCTGCTTTTGGTTTCACAGACAGCGCGAAAAAACTCCGGCTATACATGTGCATAATAACCACCATGGCAATGACAAATACCTACTTTAATAGACTTTAGACAAATGTACAACGAAAGTGCATAGGCAGTGCGAAATGTAATGGTAATCCGGAAACTGGTATGAGTGAACCTACATAGGTGTTAAATTTTCAATTGCAGCTCTGGAGTTTGCAAATTAGTTATACAACTTATATATATATATATATATATATATATATATATATATATATATATATATATATATATATATATATATATATATATATATATATATATATATATATATATATATATATATATATATATATATATATATATATATATATATATATATATATATATATAAGTTGGTCCAATGTAAAACATACAGAAGTCTTGCCGCAAACATTTAATAGCAAGCATAGCTGCATTGTGTTAATTGTCACATTAAATGTTTGTAAACAGCAATAACTTTTTATACCTTTGCTAAATTTAGAGCACAATTACAAGACAGGTGTACTGCGTGGTCTCACAACTGACAATTGCAATAGATAAAACTTCTTATTGTCATGATTAGACATTTGCTGCGCAGCAGTATTTGTATCACGGATATTCATATGCTTGATACTTCCTTGCCCATTTTGCATTGGGCTTTGCTTGTTTGTATGGTACTAAAACTTTGGTCATTTAATGCAAAAATGCAAAATGGTACGTATACAGTGAAAGCTGTTGCATGAGTACTAAAAATGTTTAACCCGTTCATTACTGGAGGGCCACTTGGCATCAACATTATAAATACCATTGGGTCTGTAAAGTTTGGCTAGTTTATTGTAAAGTCTGACAAAATAGGCTGCGATTTTTCATTTTATTGCTGCAAAGTGGTAAGAAATATACCTTGCTAAGAGATAGCATCAAGAAAGTATATAATATAGTTTTGATGCATAGGGGGAGTAGAATTTCGTAGTGACCATCACTGGTGACTACTGGTCACTAATAAAAAAGTTACTGTCCGCACACCAAGTTCTAAAAGTAAACATTCATGAATATTGTAGGTTGATGTCTATTAGGCGAATTTTCTAAAGAACTATTGATGTAAATATTAATATAAATAGCGGGGCTCATTTTTTAATATTAATATTGATATAAATTAGTAATATTAAAGTATTTTTAGTAACTATCTTTAATATCAATACAAGTCTAGTGTGTCTAGTTTAGGCTAGTTCGACTAGTTCTACAACGTACCTAAGTCAAGCAGTGTTTATATACCGATGAATTTTATTTTGAAAAATGTTCAAATCTGCAAAGTTGACCCACAATGCAATTTGTTCGCATATGAGGTGATTATAGGTAGTCAACAAAAGGTAAAATTTCAATAGCCATAACTTTTGGCACGTTTGTGTCATCGACGTGAAATTAGTTTTATATGCTTTCATTTATCAAAAGCTGTAAATATGATAGGTCGCATGATGGCATTAAACTCAACCAACGCTCAGTATTATTTTTTAATCAGTGCTTATTGGACGTTGCGTCGGTCAACGTCAAGTAAGGTTTCATTCAAAAGCGCCTACAGTTCGGAGAAGAATACCGTCAATTTCATGTTTCTACGTCAACGTTGAAGCAAGTTATAACAATTTCCGAACTTTTGTTCAATACGTATATGTTGTGAGTAGTCGCTGGAACAAAATGTTTTACAGAAAGAACTTTAGGCTATAACTTTTTCAGCGAAAACGTAAAAAGTTATCGTTTTCACTGTTAGATAGAGCAGACAATGGGCTTCTGCTGAGTAAGAAGTGGTTACATTGCGAGTCCAGAGTGTCAATATTCCAAAAAAAATATAAAACGCGGCCATATTTTGCGGATAAAAGATTTTTAAATCCCAATTTCTTTACACATTCTCTGCTGAGGAGTAGCTAAATCGCAAAAAGTAGTGACTTATGAAAACGCCTGCTCTCTGACTCTGACGCCTGCTTTTTCGGTGTCACGGGACAACTAACGGATCAACTCCTCAATGCTATTTCAAAGATAAAACTTTCCCTTTCTTTTTGACTAACAACTCGAAGCTTTACTCGTACTAGAAATTATGTATGTGACTCGTGTAATAATACGTAACCTGAAAGAAATAGCACAATACACCTAACAGACAATCGTAGCTAAACTACACCTAAATAATCCGCGTAATAGATTCCGAAATCTGGTTCAATTGGTTATATCGCTAAGGACACACAAATAGCACAGAACATAAGCTATTCCTGAAAAGCCCTAAACTGGAATCGGCACTCTTCTAGCCTGACCCTTTAGGCTAGAACTAAAAACTGCGATAGGTCTACTGCTCAACTCAACAGGTCTACTAAACGTTCTATCCTAGGGGTCAGCCTAGGCTTTTCTACCTAGCAACAGCTACTGCACAACTAACAATTAGGTCCTGATTGGGCTGGACGGAGTGGCGGTGGATCATAGAGAGATGGGCTGGAGCGGGCTGGACGCAGAACCTGGGGGCGAAACAGCAACGGCGGGAGACGGGGTGCAGAGCCAGAACTGGCACGGGAGCGCGAGATTGGAGCGGGCTGCCGGGGAGACAAGGGGACGCCGGACGGACGTTCGACAGGACAGCGGGACACGGTGCGCGGCGGACGGGTGGCGGTAGGAATTGGCCGAGCGACGGGGGAGCGGCCGAGGAGTGGAACTGGTGGCGCGGCAGCGTGACGCGACACGGCAGCGAGGTGGGAACGGCACGGAGGGTACGGGCGCCGGACAGCGCAAGCGGCGGTAACTCGGTGGATCTCGGGCGCGACGGCGCACGAGAGTCAAACGGACGCACGGGGGGAAAGACCAACAGCCGGGCTGCCGGTCAGGAAGAGCAGGGGCGCGGAATAGCGCGAGGGACACGGCAAATTAATAGAATGGTGGCCCAGTGGCCTCTAAAAAGCAATGCGCTAATGTGCGGACAGTTACAGACAGTCTAAAGTCCTCTGGGCTAATACCACAACTGCAGGCAGTCTCGCTCACGGTTCAACAGTAAAGGCGGAGTCGGGATTTAGGCGATTAATTTATTGGACGCCAATACAGGTAATATACAGAGCAGGGGCAATAACGGTGCAAACAGGGGAGCAGGAGAGAGTGATCTGGGGAAGCCGACTAACTGCGGCAAAAATTTCTTACCCGACTGACTTAGCTACAACTTGGGGGGCGGCTTTTTCCTTTGTCCTTCTTTGTCGGGATCTACCGATCCCGGAATCAGCCAATCAGGAGCGGCCGTTCTTAGGCCCACCTACCTACACTTTTGCAAAAATCCACTTAAGGGCTGGGGGGTCGAGGGCTGCTGGCCCTCACACCTCGACGTTAATTCCTTTTTAATGGCCCTTGATTCCTGGTCGCCCCAGGTACTGTAATTTATCTCACTTCTTCTTGGGCGGCCAGAGAATCCAAATAACGGTATTGGGGAAAAACAGTATTACCAAAATATTACGAAAAGAAAAGGAGAAAAGGAGAGGGGGAAAGGGGTGAAATTGTGAATACTAAAAAACCAAATACGTACTAGCTTGAACTTAACCAATTACGTATAATATCAAACCAACTAATAAACATATGTGTGAACTTGCTGTGTAATTATTATGCAGTTATATTTCAGCGCTATACCTCTTTCTGGGCTGCGGACCCAGTCAACACTACACATTCTCAAAACTACCGTAACCCTCTTCACAAATTAGGGTGGAATTTAGAACTTTCTACTGCTCCCAAAAACATGTTATCAATACCGTGAAGAGTTCAAAAAAACTGTCCATCGTACATATTATCAAACAAGCTATAAAACGATACCAAACATGAATGGATTACAATGAACAATTACCAAATGATAGCATAACAAAATTAGGGTTTAAAACTGCTCTTTTTACGCCTACAATTTAGCTCAAATTCGACTAAACTCCACAATCTAACTTTGAATAACTTTTTCTATATTACTCCGAATAATTTCAAACTTTCCTTGATTATTCTCTACTTTATGCTCTACCAATCCATATATTTCACGTTTGACAAAACTGATTAATTACTTAGTCGTAAACCACCAAACTTCGCTTATTACTTCCTTTTCCAGTTATTCCCAGCTGAGCAATATCTGGGCTAATATTTTGACTTAGCCCAGATATTGTTTACAAACACCACTAGGCTTTTCCAATTCTCTCAGGGGGACTCAGAAATCACTGCTTAATTACTAATTAAAACTCGCGACCCTCAGATAGTACGGACATAAAACAATACCAATAATCATTATTGATACAAGGGCAATTATTACGACAAACGGCTTCAATTATAAACAGGGAGCACAAAGGAAACGGGACGGATACTGGCCTATGACATTATTACGTAGTATTTCACGCTTATTACTACTTCCTTCTATGCTAAACTCGTACTACACTTCAGGGGGAACTTAGGACATGTATAACTGACGATTAACCGAATTAGGCGCTCTCGTACGGACATGGGGGGAGAGTTGGGGTTTTGGGAAATATGCAAAACGGGGATTCCGCCTGAGAGTGTGGCGTCATTTCGCGCCACGTCTAATCGCTAAACTACATACTCAACCGAACAAGTAGCTCACTTCTTGCAGCTACAACCAAAATTAATCAAAACCTGTATCAATCAGGGGGCTCGTTAACCCTGTTTTATTAATATGTACAAACGCAAATTTTCGGCTTGCGATTTTAAAAAATTGTTCCACCAAAAAGTTAAAATTTGGCACAATGCACCTTATCGTCGTCGAGCGGTCGCAAAATTTGATTTTGAGCAAATCGATACTATTAAAAAAATTTAGTCAAATTTATGTTTTTTTAAAAATCGCGATTTCAGTGTTTTTCAATGTATCATTAAAATTCATCAAAAATTACATTTTGCGACCGCTCGATCACGTTGAGGCCAGCAAAATGAGCTATTGACTGTGCAAAAGCTAGTTACTTGTGAAGCGAAATCGCAAGGCGAAATTCCACTCACGTTTGCTCTACAGTGAACGCTAATTTGTATCAATCGACTTCATTTTTTGTGTTTAGGCATACTTTTACACCGGCAAACCATTATGTTTAAAACTGGCCGCCAGTAGCGTAGCCAGGTTCGAGTTGAGGGAGGGGCCAAAGGGTCAATCTTCGGCGGGGAGAAAATTATTTTTGGCCCTAAAATGCTTCCTACCCCATCTTTTAATAAAAATATAGAACCCCCATCGTCAACCAAGCCCCCACTGATTTCTAGCCCCCAAAATAGATGTCGCCCCTTTAAAAATCTAGAGTGAAATTATTGGTGTTAAAAACCTTAGGGGTGGAATAAGTCGGAAAAACGGAATTTTTTCGCCTAATGATCCGGAGTCCCCAAATATCCCCAAACCTAGGGGGGGGTTAAAATTGAACGTTCTTTCAAATAGGTTAGGTTAGAAATTTGTAGGATGTAAGCTTTAGCTGGAAATCAAACTTTGTCCAAAAATTAAACTTTACATGAAAATTTTTGCGCAAAATTTGATTTAGGCAAAAATACTCCATGAAATAAAAACCTGCTGCCAACATTGAAAGAGCAACTTCTAAGCTATAAAATGCTGAAAAAATTTTGTAAATCGGGTTAGGCTTTGAAAAGTTACAAAACTTTTTCTGAAGCTACCTGGACCAGGCTGTTTGAAGCGTTACAACACAAGTAAGGTTCCGTACAAAAATCGGGCTATAATCTGCAAAATTTTTTAAATTATGAAGCTAGTTGAGGTTTTTTAGTGTAGTAAACTTAATTCTGATGGTTCTTAGCACGTTTTTCCTTCAAATTAGGCCTCAGGCTTAGGCTTAGGCTTAGTGCTTAGGCTTAGCGCTTAGACTCAGGGGCCGTATTCTCAAAATTACCTGCAGGTAAAGTTAGGCTAACTTTACCCACAGGTAAGGTGAAGGTAAAGTTGTATTCTCAAAATTTTACCAAAGGGTAAGGTCAAAATTTTACTATGGGTAAGGTTAAAGTTTAACTTTACCTGTGGGTAAGGTTAAAGTTAAAAGTTAAATTGCAGGTAAGGTTAAAGTTTAACTTTACCTGTGGGTAAGGTTAAAGTTTAATTTTACCTGTGGGCATGGTTTCTTTTGGTGTAAAATAGGGTGTATTTACACATCGGCTGCCTAATTTACACAACAAAAAATAAAAATACACACTGATTTATACATCCCTATTTCCCCCGAAAGGTTGCTAAAACCGCCTATTTTGGTTGTAAAAATGACAAAAATTCGCGAAGTGGCAATCGCTGCCTGTGCCCTTTTTGTCTAAACAAAATTGTCTAATTTTTGACCCCAAAACAAAAAATCTTCAGTTTCTGCTCTTAAACGGCTTATGATTGTTTTTATTTTAGCATTCGTTTTCATGCACTTGACAGTTGACAGTGAAAAATGAGTCATGCTGAGCCTGTCTGTGCGATTTCTTGTCCTACTTCGGTAAATGTCGCGTGTAAACGTGCACGAGCACGAGATTTTACCCCCCCCCAACTCTAGGCGCTATTTGCGCTATATGCGCTACTATAGTTTCCAGCTCAAACCCCCCCCACCCCCCCGCTATTTGCGCTATACACGCTACGACAGGTGCCACCCCCCCTATGGACAATATTAAAAAATAGCGCATATAGCAAAACGATAGCGCATCAAAGTGCTATAAGCGCTATTTTTTCATAGGCTTAAAAAATAGCGCTTATAGCACCTGAGGCTGCTATTTGCGCTATTTGGGCGCTATTTTGTGCTATCGGCTATTTTAATGAAAACTTTTGTACTTTTTAGTACGTATAAGATCTCTCAATTAAAATTAAGAAGTTTAACATTTTTTAAACTTTTTGTTTGTGTTTTCATGGACGATATTAAAAAATAGCGCATATAGCAAAACCATAGCGCATCAAAGTGCTATAAGCGCGATTTTTTTCATAGGCTTAAAAAATAGCGCTTATAGCACCTGAGGGTGCTATTTGCGCCAATTAGGAGTTATTTTGTGCTATAGGCTAGTTTATTGAGTAAGCGCCCACCCCCCCCCCTCCGCTCCGGTTGTTGGGTTTGTAGGGCTTTCCATTCCTCGCTCCTATTAGTCAAAATTGTAGGCAATTACCCAACATGACTTTCCATTCTTCGTCCTATTGGTTACGCAAAATGAACCCCTAGAATGGTAAAAAGATTCAGTAGGCGCCCAAACCCCCACCCCCCCCCCGGGGTTGGGTTTGTGGGGCTTTCCATCCCTCGCTCCTATTAGTCAAAATTGTAGGCAATTACCCAACATAACTTTCCATTCTTCGCTCCTATTGGTTACGCAAAATGAAACCCTAGAAGGGTAAAAAGATTCATAAATAAATAAAAAGATTCGTAAATAAAGTATTCTCCAGCATATTAATATTCTACTAAAAACAGATCATTAAAGGAAATAACCAAAAAACATATATAACTTACTTGTTAAGCAGGAAAGAACGAGAAATAGTTTAAAGCAATAATGAGTTAATAATCATAACAAGATAATAGTAATCAAGTCCAAGCGCCTAAATAGCGCAAATAGCACCATCTGGTGCAATAAGCGCTATTTTTTAAGCCTACGAAAAAAATAGCGCTTATAGCACTTTGATGCGCTATCGTTTTGCTATATGCGCTATTTTTTAATATTGTCCATAGGGGATGGGGCACCTGTCGTAGCGTGATCAGCAAGATCAGCATCACTATTTAAAGTGAAATTAACACAAACACCAATAGGCCAGCGTAGCTCAGTCGGTAGAGCGTTAAACTAGCAATCTAGCAATGGGTGGTTCAAATCCCCCCTGGCCATTTTTCTGTAGAAGTTTCATCCATATCCAAAAAAATAGCACATATAGCACCGTCGATAGCGCTTATAGCGCAAATAGCGCATATAGCACTCCAAAAAAGCGCTATAGCGCAAATAGCGCATATAGCACCTTCGATAGCGCATATAGCGCAAATAGCGCATATAGCAACCCCAAAAAGCGCTATAGCGCAAATAGCGCATATAGCACCTTCGATAGCGCATATAGCGCAAATAGCGCACATAGTACCCCCAAAAAGCGCTATAGCACAAATAGCGCATATAGCACCTTCGATAGCGCATATGGCGCAAATAGCGCATATAGAACCCCCAAAAAGCGCTATAACGCAAATAGCGCATATAGCACCTTCGATAGCGCATATAGCGCAAATAGCGCATATAGCACCCCCAAAAAGCGCTATAGCGCAAATAAGGCATATAGCACCTTCGATAGCGCATATAGCGCAAATAGCGCATATAGCACCCCCAAAAAGCGCTATAGCGCAAATAGCGCATATAGCAAATTCCATAGCGCTTATAGCGCATATAGAGCATATAGCGCATAAAAAAAGCGATATAGCACAAAAAGTGCTATTTCGATTTCGCTTACACGCGTTCGTTAGCCCTACTTCAAACTACTGTAAACGTTTTACACCCGGATTTGAAAAAAATGAGTAGGATCTGGCTGATAGAACAACTCTCTATCTGTGTAAACCATGCATGTACACGTGGTCTCGGCCTGTAGGTTAGGGCTTGTTTCAGATTTTTCGAAATTTTAGGGGGCTTGCCCTGGCGTGTCGGATACTTGAACTGACATAAACGCAAAAATTTTCGATTATATATCTCATATTTTTTATTTTTATATGTAGTTCGAGTCTCAAAGTCAAAATATTACTTTTCACGTAAAAAACTTTCAATATTTACCTAAAAATGCTAAAATAATCACTTTTAAAAATTTACACAACATACATACTTACAACTTACACAGCAAATTTTTAATTTACACAACATTTACACAGTGCCAATTTTGATAAAAAACACTGCCTGTGGGTAAGGTTAAAGTTTAACTGTGGGTAAGGTTAAAGTTTAACTTTACCTGTGGGTAAGGTTAAAGTTTAACTTTACCTGTGGGTAAGGTTAAAGTTTAACTGTGGGTAAGGTTAAAGTTAAACTTTAACTGTGGCTAAGGTTAAAGTTAAAGTTTACTGTGGTTACGGTTAAAATTGCAACTGTGGGGTAGGTTAATGTTTACTTCAACTGAAGCTGAAGGAAAAGTTTAAACTTAACGATGGGTGAGGGTGAGCTTTTTTTACCAATTTTTTAAAATGTGTATATATAGAAAAAATACGATATACATGATACGTACGATGTACGTCCCCAATTGACCAATTTTGGCCTGAAAATCAAAATTTTCTGTAATTTTTTACTGAAGGTGGTTACCCCCAGGCCCCTGCAAGCGGCAAATCTGTAACTCACTTTTCCTTTTTTCTGCCTTTCGCCACAGCAAATGCATGCGTGTATAGTAGTGCGGGGAAAAAACCCTATTTTCAACTTTTCGGGTCGTCCTGTGCGCCACATAAGTCGAATCTATTAATGTTCGCGGCTGCTATAACGGCCACCTTTCGCGTAACTGTGGCACTAATAAAATGAATCCTTTCTAACTACTCACGTTTCTGAGTAATAAGCCTCGAAACCTCCGGGGAAAAAAACCATTTGTGGGGAAAAAATCCTAATGCGGGGAAAAAAACCATACATGGGCGTGGGGGAGTTTTCACCCCCCCCCCCGCAGAAGGCATCCTCACCCCCCCGAGACAGATCCGTCACCCCCCCAGAATGTTTTGAAGGTAGCTCACGAAGCAAAAGTTAGTGGCTCACGAAGCGAAATTGGTGGCTAACGAAGCAAAAATAGCCGTAAAAGTTGCTCCGCACCCCCTCCGCACCCCCCCCCCCCCCGGTGGCTCACCCCCACTCCCCCAGAATTCAGTAGCTGTGCACTTATGAAAAAACCCTATCACTTTTTTGGTTGTTCTATTAGCAGTGAGTATAAACTCAATTTCATCGTGTACTACAACTCTTAGGCTGCAGTATGGACTAAAAAACCGTTTCTCCGACACATATATGACTCATAATGATTCTTCAAAAATCGACCTTTTTTGGCAGAAATGACTTTAAAAAAACTGAGACGAACACTGAAAAAACACACAAATGCCTAGTTTCAAACAAAATTCGCACAAAATTTTACTATTACGTACACATTAAAAAAAAATTGATACAGCTCGCCATCACTTATATGTATATAGCTAAATTTTAACTTTTCCTTCAGCCTCAGTCAGTTGAAGTAAACTTTTACGTCACCCACAGTTAAACTTTTAACCTAACCCATAGTCAAACCGTAGCCTTACCCGCAGTTAACTTTGAACTTTAACCTTACCCACAGTTAAACTTTAATTTTAACCTTGCCCACAGTCAAACTTTAACTTTAACCTTACCCACAGTTAAACTTTAACTTTAACCTTACCACAGGTAAAGTTAAACTTTAACCTTACCCACAGGTAAAGTTAAACTTTAACCTTACCCATAATTTAACTTTACCCACAGGTAAAGTTAAACTTTAACCTTACCCACAGGTAAAGTTAAACTTTAACCTTACCCACAGCTAAAGTTAAACTTTAACCTTACCCACAGTTCAACTTTAACCTTACCCACAGGTAAAGTTAAACTTTAACCTTACCCACAGTTCAACTTTAACTTTACCCCGTATTCTAAGAATTTACCTTTACCCTCTGGTAAACTTTAACTTTACCCTTACCCGCAAAATTAACTTTACCTTCACCTTAGCTGTGGGTAAAGTTAGCCTAACTTTAGGCCGTGTTTACATTGAGCTTTTTTTCAGATGCTCGAGCAGCTGGAAGAAAGCTGGAGCAGCTGAAAAAATGCGGATAAATATGGCGGTCACCATAGACTAGCTGCTCCGTTGTCATGACAACGCTGCAGTTCCAGGCTCAATGTAAACACGGCCTTACCTGCAGGTAATTTTGAGAATACGGCGCCAGAGCTCAGGCTTAGGCTTAGTGCTTAGGCTGAGGCTTAGTGCTCACGATTAAACTTCGCTGTGGGTGAGCAAAAAGTTAGTTTCCTGCATCAAATAAAAGGACTTTTGCTACTGTGGACAAATGAATAAAGCTGAACTTCAAAACCGAAATTGCCCGTCAGCGTGAGCTTGGCTCTGAGCATTAGGGAAGTTTTGCACTAGGATTTGAGGCATTAGAATTTATTATTACGCCGTATTTATGCCTTAATGTGATATTTTTTGGGGAAAAATGTTTAGTATCCATCTGCTGCGCAAAAAAGTACAAAAGTTTGAATTTTAAATTTATTTTAAGTAAGTTCATTTCGCCTTATTTTATAATTGAAAAAATCACCATTTTTTGCCAGAATAAGCAAGATATGTAGCAAATAAAGCAGAATAAAATATATTATTATGTGTAAATATATGCTCATAAAATTTCTGACTGACATAATGAGCGAGTTGGTTTTATTTTGCGAGAATTAGCCCCAATATGACGAAAACTTAAGATTTTCGACAAAATTTTGGATTTTAAATTTTTTTGGAAAAGCTAAAAAACAACATTTTTTCGCTTGGAAATTGCTAAAAATTAACTCAGCGCATGCGAAAACCTATAAAAACGTATTTTACGCTCAAAAAATGTGTTTGAATTTCCCCCCCCCCGTCGAAGATGCACCCCACCTGGCTACGCCACTGCTGGCCGCAGACTGCCATTTTTTGAAAAGTCACATTTCAGGACCAGGAGCGCCACCGTAAGGGGGGGGCTAGTGGACATATTTTTTGTAGTAGAGCATCTCGCGGGAAGCATTTATCCTTAAATTTGCATTTTCTGAGCTACAATAACACTTTGAAAAATGCATTTTCAGTGTTTTGGGAAGTAAACGTAGGCCAAAGTTTGAAGCAAAAAATGGCTATAATCTTTGTTTTTGGCTAATTTTCATTGCGTTATGATGTTTTAAGGGGGCGCTCCGGGAATCAAGGATTTGGGCCGTATTTTTTAAAAACAGCCAAAATGACCTATTATTCTTGAAGGAAAATTGCTCAAAATACTATTTCTGATGTTTTGACGTGCATATCCCTATAGCAAAAAATTTGGAAAAAATTGGACAATTTACTGAGTTTATTCGACTTTTACACAAATTCAGCAAGTAAGCCAGTGCATCTACGCTTTTTGAGGTTTTCCAATCAGACGATACGTAAATTTTATTAGTTGTAATGAAAAATTAAAACAATTTTTAGCGTTCTGTGCAAAAAAATCGCACAAGAAACCATTTTTAGAAGCAGCAGACTCAAATATAGGCTGTGTGAATACAAAACCAATTTTTCGGCATTCGATTATAAAATGCTGGCAAGATAATTTTCTACAAAATTTTGCACAATTATAGCCTTAGGCTCCGCGCAGTTGAACAATTTTTTAGTTTTTCAAAATAAAGCTTAGAAATTTTTTTATATGAATTTTATTGCTCAGAGTTCGACTTCGAAAACACATAATGACATTTTCTATCCAAATCCGACCTAAATGTTAAAAAGCAAAATAATGTTCAACTAGAGAAGCACATAAACTACATTTTGGTATATAGTGGCCCGTATTCACATACTAACACTAACACTTAAAGTTAGTGTAAACCCTAACTTTAAGTGCTTCGTAGCACTAAAATTAGTGCTACGAAGCACTTAAAGTTAGTGTTTACCCTAACTTTAAGTGTTAGGGTTAGTACAATGTGAATACGGGCCAGAGTGTGACTATATGCAAAGTATAAGCAGAGTTATCGTTTGCCGAAAATTCACTCACGTTTGGTGCTCTGGGAGTCACGTGACATGATCACGTGATTTGAAATTTTGCTTCCAGTGTTCTTTTGTGCCATACTACATACAAGTATAGTAAAGTTTGACATTTGCCAACTTTTTTGCCAATTTTCGATGTAACCCCCGATTCCCGGATCGCCCCCTTAAAGCATCGTCTAGGCTTAGCTGGCAGGATGCTCTAGGCTAAGCTGGCAGATTTTTTACTGAAATTTTTGATTTTTTAGTACCTAAGCCTGAGGGTAAGGCTGGAATTCACAACCTAACACTAACACTTAGGCCCGTATTCACATACTAACACTAACACTTAAAGTTAGTGTAAACCCTAATTTTAAGGTGGTAGTGTCGCCAAAGCAGTTTTGCTCATAGGCTGCAAAATGACAACTTTTTGATTTGAAATTGTACGTTCACTGAGAAACTACTGAAATGCCATATGGTGTCAAATAAATACTGCCAGACATTAGACTACCATTATCTACCAATATTTTTAACCAATCACCATTTGTGAACCAGACATCACACAATAGAGACATAAAAGTTCAAAAAATCAAGCCAGATATCCGATTGGCCAGCTTGTGAAGTACATGTAATGTTTTGATGCACCATTTTTTGCCACAAATAAGAAAAATGAAAAATGAAGCTTTGTTTTTTTTTGATTTCAAAATAAGTGTGTAAATTTTTCATAACTTATCATTATTGCTGTGAGTACCTTACAGGTTACGCACAGTTTCACAGTTCAAACAGGCATTACTCCACAACGACTTCAGCAATTTGCACCAAATTTTGTGTGCATAAACTAGAGCATATGTGCTTTTACTTTGTGTAAAGAACTTAAGGTGGTAGTTGCGTTTTCGAGGTTTTTGTGATTTCTATGTAAACTTTGCGCCACCAGTACTCAAGTTATAAGTGACGCCTGAGCATAAATTTTTGGGACAGCACTGTAAAGGTCAAAATCCCCAGGCATGTCTCTCACTTTTTCGAAATTTCACCTGTGGACATTTTTAGAGGGTTTTAATTACAAGAAAATACTTAAATTTTCGGTGCGTTTGCTTTTCAGCTATTTTCTCAGTAAATTGACTAGTTATTAAAAAAGTGGGGGACATGCCTGGGGATTTTAAACATGTCAAAAACCTTACCAACTTTTAGCCCCAACAGGTAATCGTATAATTCAGAGCTGTGGCGCAAACTTTTTGTAAAAAATTGTAACATTTTGGAAAGGACCTTTCTTTAGTCGCTTATACTGGAAACAAAATCACAGGTTAAATTTCAATACATGGCATACATTTAGGAATGATATTGTTCTACCTAATGCAAAAGACCGCTTGTGATTTGAATTTGTAAACGCTGAGCTATGGCCTTTCAAAAAAACACCTAAAAACGCAATTACCCCCTTAAACAAAAAGTTTTTTAATTGTGACGAAATTATCGAATGTGAATAGGTTTTCAAAACGTCATTTTTCCGACTTTGCGACTTCACTGCTAACTGTATGCTGCATCAATTTTTCTGAAACTTGGCAAAAATATTTGCCTTGAAACATATTTTTAGAATCAGGTTTGGCGCGACAGCGCCAAACCTATAATAGGATAAAATCAGCTGAATGCGACTTTTTAGTGTACAAATCGACAAATAACTCCAATTAACGTTCACGCCACAGTTTCTTACTTAGTACGCAGGTAGTATTTGTAAAAACACATATCTGTTGCAAAAATTATGTTTATTGGTTGAGTTTGAACAAAATTATAACTCTTGAAAGTTTTCAAAAAACTTCGCGTCTCTTTTTACTTTTTTCAGCCAACTTTTCTGAGCATCTACTGTACCGTTTTCTGTGACCTTGGGCTCAATCGATGTGGTTTGTCATGCCAGAATTTTTCTCCTATTTTGGTGTTGAACGGCTAGGGATTCGCTGAGAAAATTGGCAAAAACCTCTTTTTTAACTCATCTTGTGAAAATGGTCAAGTTGACCAACTTCTCAGTATAGTTGCTAGAAGCAATAAAACCTGTGTGTATAACAACCTGTATGCTCAACAATTTGCAAGTTAGATTTACTTGTTTAGTTGTGAAATCGCATGTTATTTTTGATTTTTTTAAATTTGATACTATGGTGAACGTAATTTGAATTAGGAGGTTTGTTGCTTCATAAACTTTCAAATTTCAATGTCTTCATATAAAATATACGTAGTGGCAGTCACATGACGTACAATATACATACGTTATTATTATCGTAATTTTAGTTTTTTTCCTCATTTTTTGCGTTGAAAATTTATATTTTTTAATCCTAGTAAAGTTGTAATAATTTATAAATCCCTATAAACGACCAAACCAGAACAGTCGTGGTAGTCAAACGCTTAAACTTTTTCACGTCCGCTCACCCAAAATGTGTCGACTCGACACAAGTCAGTAACCTGATTTAGAAACTAGAAACGGCTGTTTGAGCAAATTGAATTTTACTTTTAGTTAAATTTTTTGTACATTGACTGAATTTTACCAATATAGTCAATCACAGTCAGATAATTTGTTTTAGTTTCATAAATTTTGATATTTCCCACATTTTTGTTGATTTTTTATGATTGACCTCAGGACTTCAAAAAAGCTAATTTTGAAAAATTTTTAAAAATTTTTAAAAATATTTGAAGTTTCAAAATTTTGAAAATTTTTAAAATTTTAGTGATCCAAGACGCGCAAATTCTTGTATAGAACCCTTTCCTCAGCTCAGAAAATGAAAAAGTCCGCATTTTGTATAAGATTTTAAAAATTATAAAATTTGTTTAAAAAATGTAAAATTTTTTAAAACTTTCAAATCTAAGTCCTGCGGTCAAGAGGAGTCCAGTGGTAAAAAATATTCAAATCGACTCTGTACATTCCAAATTTTGGACCGGTGAGGGAATAACGGAAATGACATGGTAAAATGTAGGTGACAGATACGATTTGATGGAGGCGGAAGTGCAAAACACACTCCGCACGTGAGGTATTTTAACCATTTAATGCCCAGTGTACCTCACTCTAGGCAACCTCGATCTGGCACCATCTAGTTTTTTGGCCATTGCTTGAGCTACGTGCGGCCAAGAGTACATAATAGGAAAGAGTATGACGCTCTTCCCTATCCTAGCTAATCGACCCGGACAATGCTCCGGCCGAAATAGCTCTTTTATGCCTTGATTTCAGGGGGGACCCCCCTCAAATCCCGGAAGTGTCTTGATTTCAGGGGGGTACCCCCCTCGTTTCAGCACACTGCCAGCTCGAAATCGGTGTTGTCTTGATTTCAGGGGGGGGGGAATTCCACCTCGTTTCAGCACGTTACCAGTACGGTGAGCGTGAGCTGGTGGTGTCTTGATTTCAGGGGGGGTACCCCCCCTGGTTTCAGCACGTTGCCAGCATGGTGAGCTGGTGGTGTGTTGAAACGAGGGGGGGTAATTCCCCCCTGAAATCAAGACATGTCATGATTCGAGGGGGGTACCCCCCTGAAGTCAAGGCGTAAAAGCGCTATTTCGGCCGGAGCATCGTCCGGGCCGATTAGTTAGGATAGGGAAGAGCGATATACTCTTCCCTATTGCGTACTCTTGGTGCGACGTACAGAGATCGCGAAACCATCATTAAATAGAGAAATGAATTGGAAACTAAACATAGTCGTTTTCATTTTTTCTTCGTTAAACATTTTCAACATCGTTCAACCTTAAACTTTAAACCTTACACCAAATACCAATACAGTGGGAATGTGCAATATGCCCAAGTCATGTTCTACGTTAAACCTTAAACCTTACAACTTAAACCTTAAACTTGCAGTGGCAAGCGGGCACTAAATTTCTCCTTAAAAATGTTCAAAGGTCATGTCACTAGAATAAACTAGCCAAGTTGCATAGCCCCAGGTATGTATGGTACAGTATGTGTACGTATGTATGTGTAGTTCATGTATGTGGTATCTCCCATGATTATCTGGGCATGAAAAACTTATAAAACTACTGAATACTAAATTGTTTAGTCCGTGAGCTCAAAAATGAGCAATTTGAAGCTAGTATTACCAAAAAAATCTAGCTGGATTCAAATAGGTTTTCATCGCAATTCACCATTCCCTGATTATGGCGTTATTCCCATATCCCTCAAAATACACTAGTTTTTCTAAAATTGGTCAACTTGAAATCGCTGCAGAATTTCACCAAAAACAGAAATCACCATTTTCGAAGAAGGTACACCTGAATCTACTTATTTTCTAACTTTAAGTCCAATTTCACAATGATAAAACGACATGGAGGTGAGCTAACACGATTCAAAAAAGGCTATTGCCGATCAGAAAAATCTAAGGTTTGCCCACACAAACGACAGTGTCAAAAAATAGAGCGTATTTTTTAACGCAAATAACCATTGAGAAAAGTTGGAGAAGCCAAAAGGTAGCTAACGAAAAATTAAATTGAAAAATTGTGCATTTTTGTCAATATCGCTCAACGCAATTTGAAATTTTTTTTGCAAATGTTTGCCTACACAAACGACTTTTTAAAAAGTTGCAGTCACCTATTATCTGCGGAAAACCGTTATCAAAAGTAACAAAAGCCATATACAATTTTTCGTAAAATCGATTTGAAGATTTTGCCATATCAAAATGCTGGTCAAAAAATTAATTTCAACAAAACTACGTTATGTATATCAAACGAAAGCTAATTCACTGCTGAAGAAACTTTCTTCAAGAACAAAGACCTGAAAACGTGACTGAAAACTTTTACTGCCTAAAGTCAGTTATTCGGAGCGCCACCTTAAGGGGGCGCTCCGGGAATCAAGGATTTGGGCCATATTTTTTTAAAAACAGCCAAAATGACCTATCAGTCTTGAAGAAAAGTTGCCCAAAATACTATTTCTGATGTTTTGACGCGCATATCTCCATAGCAGAAAAAATTTGAAAAAATGGGACAATTTACTGATTTTATTCGACTTTTACACAAATTCAGCAAGTAAGCCAGTGCATCAACGCTTTTTGAGGTTTTCCAAACAAACGATACGTAAATTTTATTAGTCTTAATGAAAAATTAAAACAATTTTATTGAGTTCTGTGCAAAAAAATCGCACAAGAAACCATTTTCAGAAGCAGCAGACTCAAATATAAGCTGTGTGAATACAAAACCAATTTTTCGGCATTCGATTATAAAATGCTGGAAAAATACTTTTCTACAAAATTTTGCACAAGTATAGTCTTAGGCTCTGCGCAGTTGAACAATTTTTTAGTTTTTTAAAATAAAGCTTAGAAATTTTTTTATATTAATTTTATTGCTAATGACACTACTTTGAAAACACATAATTTTTTTGCTACTTTGAAAACACATAATGACATTTTTTATCCAAATCCGACATAAAAGCTAAAAACCAAAATAATGTTCAACTAGAGAAGCACATAAGCTACATTTTGGTATATAAATTGTGACTATACGCAAAGTGTATAAGCAGAGTTATCGTTTGCCGAAAATTCACTCACGTTTGGTGCTCTCGGAGTCACGTGACATGATCACGTGATTTGAAATTTTGCCTCCAGTGTTCCTTTGTGCCATACTACATATATGTATAGTAAAGTTTGACATTTGCCAACTTTTTTGCCAATTTTCTATGTAACCCCCGATTCCCGGAGCGCCCCCTTAAGGTGGCGCTCCTGAAATGTGACTTTTCAAAAAACGGCAGTTTGGGGCCAATTTTAGATACACAATGGCAAGCTGGTGTAAAAGTATGCCTAAATACAAAAAATGAAGTTGATTGATACAAACTAGCATTCACTGTAGACCAAACGTGAGTGGAATTTCGGCTTGCGATTTCTCTTCGCAAGTAAGTAGCTGTTGCACAATCCATAGCTCATGTTTTTCGATATATCAATCATTTTCATCAAAAATGAGCTTTTGCGACCGCTCAATCACGTTGAGTCGAGCAAAATGAGAATCGCGATTTTTGAAAAACATAAATTTCCCTAAATTTTTTAGATACTATCGATTTGCCCAAAATCAAATTTTGCGACCGCTCGAAGATGCCAAGGTTTATTTATGTGCCAAATTTAAACTTTTTTCGTTAAGCCAATTTTTTAAAATCGCAAGCCGAAAATTTGCGTTTGTGTTCACACGCACTTTATTTCTGTCTCATGCAGAAAGTATTGCGTTAGTTCACAAAAAAATTATACCACACTCAATAAAACACCAAAAATTTTTAATTACGTTTCAGTAAAACACAACTGCTAGTGTTTTTCAGCCTTTCAAATTCATTACATACGTGTAAATGCACTGGCTTGTGAAGGCATTTCCGTGAAAATCTATTTTTCTTGACGAAATTTGCTCAAAAATGTTCAAAAAATTTTTTATGTGATATGTACATCAAATTGAAGGAAATTCACTTCTGATCAACTTTTGTTCTTACGATGCATGTTTATTTTTGCGCGTTTTCAAAATAATGGCCAAAACCCACATTTCAGGAGTGCCACCTTAAGTGTTACAGGCTGAAATTTAAGTGTTTCACTAACTTTTAAGGGAAAATTTAGTGTTAGTGTTAGGTTGTGAATCCCAAAATGTGAGGCTTGCCCACACGTCTCACTTTTTCATAAATTAGACCATTTGTAGGACTATTTCCTTTGAACAGTTTTTGGGCGGAATTGGGTCAACTGGAGATGTATATAGCCAGCCGCCAGCCTCCAGAAGCCAAATACTTGTCAACAGTTTTGAAATAAAATCTTGCATTGAAAATGTATAAAGACAGACGCCCAAGATTTTTTAGAATTTTAGCCAAATTTGCATTGGAATTGGAACCGCAATTTTTGCAACATTTGCGGGAAACTATATGTATAGACTGATTGCGGAGATGCACGCAATATGTTGCAGTTTTCTTCAATCGTAAGTAAAAAAATACGCAATTGCATTGCACACGTTGTCCAAATATATTACTAAATAGACGGACAACAACTTCGAGCAAATCATTGGGCTCTGAAATCATATTTAGATGTATATGTATCCATGTATAGGATCAAGTGCAGTTGGGGGGGGGGGGGAAATAGTGGACCTATTTTTTTGGAGTAGAGCACCTCAGGGGAAGCATTTTTTGTAATAGAACCCCTATCCGTAAACTTGTATTTTCTGAGCTATGACCCCTTAAAAATTGCATTTTCAGTGTTTTGGGAAGTGAACGTAGGCCAAAGTTTGAAGCCAAAAATGGTTATAATCTTTGTTTTTGGATAGTTTTGAGTGCGTTATGATGTTTTAAGGCATCGTCTAAGCTTAGTTGGCAGGATTCTCAAGGCTAAGCTGGTAGGATTTTTTCTGAAAATTTCGATTTTTTTTATTGCCTAAGCCTGAGCCTAAGCCTAAGCCTGATACTAAGCCTAAGCCTAAGCCTCATACTAAGCCTAAGCCCTAAGCCCAAGCCTAAATTGAGGCCCAGTTTGAATTTGGTCAAAAATTGGACGCTTCTGCTGAATTTGGCCAATTTTTCGGAAGGAACGGGGTCAACCTGCCTTTCATTTGATTCTAAAAAATTGTAAACATTATTCCGACTCCATTTTAACACGTTTAGAACGGAGAAAACACAGGTTTATGAAAAAAATTGCAAAAATGTCCTTTACTGAGGGTTCAGATTTCGGGGGGTCATATCTCAGAAAATCCAAAAAATGAAATAGGGGTTCTTGAAGCAAAAATGCTTCCCCCAAGGTGCTCTACTCAAAAAATAGGTCCACTATTTTCCCCCCCAACTGCATTTAACCCCATGTATATATACCCCCCCCATAAAATTTTGCCTAAAAAATATGCCAGGACCCCAGAAAAAAAATTTGAGAAAATTTGGGAGTGGGTAAAACCCAGCTGGCCCAGCCAGGTAAAACCCAGCCCACCTTGGGTTTTACCCAAGGGTGGCTGGGGCTGGGGACGGGGCTGGCAGGGTGGCTGGGTTTTACCCACTCCCGAAAATTTTGCTTTTTAGTTCAAATTTGGTCAATTGGAGACCAAGACCAAATCGAAAACCACAGGGGGGACCATACATGGGCGTGGGGGGGGGGTTTTCACCCCCCCCAGAAGGCAACCTCACCCAGTGGCGTACCCAGGGGGGGGGCTAGGGGGACATCAGCCCCCCCCTTCGCGATTTTAGCCCCCCCCTTCGCGATTTCAGCCCCCCCCTTTTTCACTTTTTTCCTGTGGTCTTCTTTGGTTTTATGACACCGCTGAAAAAAATTTTCCGGCACGTTCCCAATTGACTAAAATTACACTGAAATTTCAAAAATTTTCCAAAATTTTCTTTCGAGGGGATCTCGCCCCTAATTCATTATATACTGCTCTAATATATATACATGACTTATATCTGCTATGGTGTATTAATAATGAGTAATGCTGACAACTATTATTGGTATTTAGTTATATATTTTGTGTGGCTTGTAATTAAAAACCGTGTGGTGGGTGGAGTGGAGGACGAACGTCTAAGAACAGCCCTTGTCACCCATGGTTTTTCTTCAATTTTTTCCTGTATACAACGTATTTTTCTGGTTTTATAGTCCCCCCATGGGCCGATTTTTTGCGCTTTTTTTATCTAAATAAGTTAAAAGTTTGAAATATCAATTTTGCCAAAAAATCCATTTAGTAACAACAATAACGCTCACATAACAAAATCTGACTCTCGGAACAGACCGCTGCTACAACTATGATTTCACGACAAGTGTTGCTTAGAATTGCTTTTTCAATGCAAATTTTATTTCAAAATTCTAAAAAAGCTTCAGCTTCTGGGGGCTGCCGCCCCCAGACCCCTGCAACCACTATGATTTCACAACAAGTGTTGCTTAGAATTGCTTTTTCAATGCAAATTTTATTTCAAAATTCTAAAAATGCTTCAGCTTCTGGGGGCTGCCGCCCCCAGACCCCTGCAACCACTATGATTTCACAAAAAGTGTTGCTTAGAATTGCTTTTTCAATGCAAATTTTATTTCAAAATTCTAAAAAAGCTTCAGCTTCTGGGGGCTGCCGCCCCCAGGCCCCTGCAACCACTATGATAAAACACCAAGTGTTGCTTAGAATGGCTTTTTCAATGCAAATTTTATTTCAAAATTCAAAAAAAGCTCCAGCTTCTGGGGGCTGCCGCCCCCAGACCCCTGCAACCACTATAAGTGCACGACATGTTGCGTATATAAAACTTTTTTGCAATATCAATGAAATCAGTAAAAAAGTTTTTAAAAGCTGAACTTTCTGCAGACTGCCGCGGACTGCGTGTGCGTTTTCACCCCCCCCCCCCCCCCGGTCGTCGACCATCAGTTCAGCCCCCCCCTTCGCGAAATCCTGGGTACGCTACTGACCTCACCCCCCCCCAGACAGGTGCTTCACCCCCCCCCCAGACTGCTGGACGGTGGCTCACGAAAGCAGCAGGACAGCTGCTCCGCACCCCCCCCCCCCCGGTGGCTGGCTCACCCCCCCCCCCCCCCCAGAATTGGCCAGCTGCCCACGTATGGGGGGGACCCTTGTTGAAGTTTTCTTATGAGTTGGCCAAAAGAGGCGGTTCAGAGCAGGGTCAAACTGCTGATCTCTAGCCCCCAAAATAGCTGTAGCCCCTTTTAATAAAAATCATTAGTGATATTATTGGTGTTGAAAGCCTTAGGGATGGAATATATAAGTCGGAAAACGGCATTTTTTTGACTAATGATCCGGAGTCCCCCTATATCCTTCAAACCGAGGGGGGGGGTCAAAATTGAACGCTCTTTCGAGTAGGCTAGGTTAGAAGTTTGTAGGATGTAAGCTTTAGCTGGAAATCAAACTGTCAAAAAATTAAACTTTACATGAATTTTGGCGCAAAATTGAATTTAGGCATTAGGCAAAAATACTCCATCAAATGAAAACCTGCTGTTACCATTGAAAGAGTAACTTCTAAGCTACTGATGACTGAAAAAGTTTTGCAAATCGGTTCAGGCTGTGAAAAGTTGTACAAATCGGTTCAGGCTGTACAAAACTTTTTCTAAAGCTACCCGAGCCAGGCTGATTGAAGCGTTACAGCACAAGTAAGGTTCAGTGCAAATTTCGGGCCATAGCTGGGAATTTTTTTAACTATTGAGCTGGTTGGGGTATTTTAGTGCAGCAAATTTATTTTTGATGCTTTATTGGCAGGTTTTGTGGAATTATAAATAAAGCTGAACCTTTGAACCGAAATTGGCTGTCAGCGCAAGCGTAATGCTGAGCATCAGTGACGTTTTGAATTCGTATTTGTGGTATTCGTATTTAATAAAAATTGCTACTTATAACTAAAGATGGCTATTTTTTCTTGGAAATTGTAATTAATCTATTGTCTATGCAAAAAAACAATAACATTTGATATGTGAGCTCAGTTTGATGATGCTTATTTCGTCTATTTTATAGATGGAAAAATGACGATTTTTGGTATAAATGAGCAGAATATGTTGCAAACAAAGCTAAGTTAAATATATTATTATGTGTAACTTTACGATGATCTAATTTCAGACTGATATTACGACTGTATTGGTGATAATTTTCAAAAATTAGCCGATATATATATACAAAAAATGATAATTTTCGAGAAATTTAGAATTTTTTGTTAAAGCTAAAAATGAACGTTTTTTCGCTTCAAAAATACAAAAAATGAACTCAGCGCAATTATGTTTTTCGGCAACAAAATATCCAGCTGGAATTTTTCCCCCTATTCTTCAGTTGCACCGTTCACCCGAACTTTCCCTGAGGACGAACCCCTTCACCGTCGGATAAAAAACTTGGGCCGCGTAGCACTCCCGCCCCACCCCTCGTAAACAAAATCCGAGAAATTTTCGCGAAAACAGGTAGGTTGGCCCTACCGTCCTCCGGATTTTGTCTGCGCTACGCTCTCAGCTACACATTGCATGTTTGTCGTTGCAGGCTATTAAAACGGATGATGTTGTAAATTTTCCTGTTTCTCTATAATTTGATGAGTCTATGTCGAATTCCAGTCACCGAAAGACTGGTGGGCAGTCCGGAGGAAGAGTAAGTTATAATAGCTCGCAAATAAACTTTCAGAAACACACAGAAGTGTGCACACCATACATGGGCATTGGGCGCGTGGGAGGGAGGTTTGAGGAGTTTTTCACGCCCGGACGCCCCCGTCCCCGTCCAGAAGGCAACTACAAGTCTCTAGATATGTGCTTTACCCCCTCGAATGTTTTGAATGTGCTCACGAAGCTAAAATCGGTCAAAAAGTTGCTCTGCACATAACCTCCCAGAATTCGCTTGGCTACCCACGTATGGTGCACACTGTGCAGATAGAGTGTATTGGAAGCGTCGCCCGGCGCAGGGCTGCGGTATCCAAAAGGGGTCTCGCTGGTATTTTTTATGTCGAAATTTTTGACCCGACATGGCTCCAAGTGAGGTGAATTTTGGAGTCTCATTTCTCTGCACTAAGAGATGCGAGCTCAACTGTAAAAACACTTTTGCAGAGGACTACCCTTCCTCTATTCAAGACCGCAGTGGCAGGTCCGCAATGTCTGGTGATGTCGAAAAAACCGCAGCGGCCACCCTCCAAAAGACTCAGTGGTAGTCCACAAAATACGTTTATTATTAACACAAATGTGCATACTGACACTTGTCGCCATCCAATTTGAAATAGACTCATGGTAGTGCAATAAAGAGACGTTTATCATTAACACAAATGCGCATACTTGACACTTTTCTTATCTGAATTACGATACACTCGCCTAATAGTCTGACTTTGTTTTTTTGAAGTCCTTTTGAATGGAAAAGAGTATTTTCTGTAATGATTTCAGTTTTTTTGTAACTGTTCTGTATCATAACACGTCAATTTATCAAAACGTCAGATAACCGAATGAAAAGTAAAATATGCCCGTCACGACCAGTCACATCCACTTCGGTATATAATTATATATATATATATATATATATATATATATATATATATATATATATATGTATATATATATGTATATATATATATATATATATATATATATATATATATATATATATATTATATTATATTGTATATATATACCCTCCTCAGAGGGTCGATGGGGTAAAAAGTAGCCATAAAGTGCAGATTTAGCAAGCATTTGCAGTGTAATCGCAACTTTTTAGTGGTTTTCAGGCAAAATTACGATGTTTGGTTTTTGAACTAGATAATTGAAAATTTTATTATCGGCTGTGTAAGTGCGTAGGTAGCTTCCGGTTCATCTATCGGGTGGGGTTTTTTCCCCCACATGGGTTTTTTACCCAAATGGGTTTTTCCCTTTCAAGTTTTTGGCTTCCCGCCAAAAAACGGTAAGAGATAGCGGAAAACCGGTCCCAGCATTTAGAGCAAGGTTAGGCCTACTACAGTTTTTTTGGTTTCCCATGAAAACGTTTATATATTATAGTCTATGAGCTACATGACGAAATATAAAAATGCGGGGTTTTTGCCCCGCCTGCACCAAGTTAAAGATGACTTAAACCAGGGGTTTTTTTTCAAAATCGGATTTCATCATTCTGGCGTCGATTTTTTAAACTCCTGTCGTCATTTTTATTTTTCGTTCGTCAAATTTGATATTATGGCTTTACAGTATATAACCGTTGCGCTGCAGCAATATCGCTAGTTATCGTTATCGTACAGTAGCGTACCGCGTAACTACAGAAAATTTTCGACCACAATTTAAAAAAACAGCATTTTTATGAATTTGAAGCGGTTTTTGTACCTATAGTAACCCGAAAATTTTCAGCTTTCGCCTAAAACCGGAAAAATTTTTGCAAAAATTGAAAATATGTCGCAATTTTTGAGCTTTTTGCTCATTTTTAAAGCAATCTGGCAAATTTTAAGTTTTCGGCACCTTTTTTCAGCTTCTGCGGAGGGTACACTTCCCTGGAATCTCGAATCTCGGGGGGAACACCCCCAGACCCCCCCTCTACAGACATCTGCGTGCCGAAGATTTCGGTAAAACTCAAAGTAAAAAAAATTTCGGGAGAGAGAATGACATTTTCGATTTTTTTTTAGAATGTTTTTTTGTACTTTTTTGCAATTGCAAAAAGTGCATTAATAAATGCACTTTTTGACTTGCAATCTAACATAAAAATTAACAGATAATAGCTCATATTGTCCGACCATTATACTAATTAACTGGCCGACTGAAACATCAGAGCTAAAGTCTGAACTTAGAACGCTAAGAAGAGTAAGCCTACGATGAAGGAGCCTGAAGAGAGACAACCCTGAAAAACAAAATTGCAGATTTTTCTCTTTTTTTTTAGGCCAAACTTTGTCAAGCTGGGAGACCACATATATAATTATATAACTGAAAAATTTCGAGCTGGCAAATCTAAAGCCGAATCACGTCAGGAAAGCACAACGTCACATCAGATTAGTGTATTATACAGGTAACCCTACTCGTTTACAACATGCAGAGACTTCGGGCTGAAATCCGAAAGCGAGACAAGCCACTTCAAAGTTGCAGGTAACTCGGGGCGTTATCTTCTTGCCAGAAATGCGGAGATTTTTTCTACTTTTAGGCCCTGCAATTTGGCTCAACCCAGCGCTCAATATTTGCTCGAACGCGCTTCGTCTAAGCTTCGTCTATTTTCCCATCTCTCTGAACATCATTTTTAAGTTTCATTTCTGCAAATACGATGCCCATTTTTGACTAAAAAAAACTGACTTAAACACAATGCCTAAGTAATCTCTATATGACGTCTTAAAATATGAGCCCGACAAATTCATTCACCCAAGTTAGCTTGGCTCATTCTACGCAACAAACTTTTTTCACAACGGCTTTGCTGGGGAGTCAAGCTGTTAAGGAAATGTAGCACATAAAAGTAGACGGAGAAGAAAGTCTCATCATGGTTTTGTAGAGCTTCGCGTGTTCGGAAAAAATTTGCCGCAAGAAACTTATATATAAAAATGGCGATATAAAAAAATTATACTGTATCTTTATGCACTCACTGAAAAATATGTATATACACACAAATTATGCTCTGTTCTTCATTATTTTTGTTTATTATTTCAGTATACTCAGTGTTTATAATTTTTATTTTTTAGCCGAAAAAGCGAAAAATCAAAAAACCATCATTAATACGATGAGGAGGGGTAAAAAAATTTATAGATTGTTAGTAAAACCGTATCACAAAAACTTCTCGCCATATTTGTTGATCCCGCCAATTTTTGTAACAATTCTATCCATGGAAATTTTTTTAATTTAAGCTAAACACAAACAGTTTGTCAAAAACAAGAATGGACACCAAAAATTTTTGTTTGGGTCTAAGCCTAGAAATTACCTATTTGACACCAAAAAAGTTGATTTGCGTCATCATTGTATTAGTCAAACTACAGTAGCTATAATATAACTACAGTATAGTGATGGGGCTACCGCATTCCACCTGTCGAGATCATTTTGGGTGCTCTCCAAATCGGTTTAGCCGTACACGCAACATAGTATTGTACTTATGCATGTATCACATTTGTTATGTCCACGGTGAGACTGCACTTTTATTCTGAATTTACAATTATTTTATATAAATGCTATTTTGTTTATTCTTTTACATGCTGTTTGACATAGTGTTTTAGTTTTTTTGGCTTACTGTAATTAAACTTTTTGGCATTATTAGCATGTAAAGAATAAACAAAATAGCATTTACAAAATAATTGTAGATTATCAGGGATGAAAGTATCAGTCTCGGCCGCGAAACTAGTCAAACATAACAAACGCATCATGCATGAGTACAATACTATATACATAGTATACGGCTACACTGGAGCGCCAAATGGTAAAAGATCAATGCCAGACTCACCGGCATAATATGTGCCTATATCAACACTATCTATCACTATATCGTTGACTGATGCAATCACAACACAATGCAAACTTTTGGTGTCGATAGCAGGTAATTTCTAGGCTTAGACCGAACCGGATTTTTAGCTGTCGTCTTGTTTTTTTCGACAAACTGTTTTGTTTGCCTGTTTAACTTAAATTTAAAAAACTTCCATGGATAAAATCTACAAAAAATGGAAGTTCAACAAATAGCAAAGTTTTTGTGAAGTCTAGCACTAACAATATATAAACTACTGACCTTTACCCCTACATTTGTAAGCAGTGGTATTAATGATGGTTTTTTAGATTTTTTCGACACACTTCCAGTTCGCTAAAATAAAAATTATAAACACCTGAGTATACTGAAATAATAAACGAAAATAATGAAGAACAGAGCAGTATATATGTACATATTTTTTTCAGCATAAATACAGTAAATTCAGGCTGAGTTTCTGTCGCCATTTTCCTGTATAAAGTTTCTTGGGCAAACTTTTTTCCAAACAATACCTCGCGAAGCTGCTCTACAAAACCACATAATAAAACTTCTTCTCTGCATTACTATTTTTATGTGCTACATTTCCTAACAGCTAGACCCCGCGACAAGAGAAGCTTGTGAAAATTTTGTTGGCCCTTGTAGAATGAGCCATAATTTGGGTGAATGATTTTGTCAGCTTCATATTTTAACGTCATATCATTACTAGGTAATATGTTTAAGTCAGGGTTTTTTTTAGTCAAAAATGGCGTCATTTGCAGAAATGAAACTTAAAAATGACGTTCAGAAAATAAAAATGACGAAGCTTTGACGAAGCGTTTTGAGCAAATATTGACGCTGATTTGACCAAATTCGGCCTAAAAATTGAAAAAATCTCCAATTTTTTTTCTGGGGGCTGCCGCCCCCAGACCCCTGCAACTTAGTGGCTTGTTATTCAATTTCACCAAAGTCTCTGCATGTGTAAACGAGTACATTTACCTGTCTAGTACACTAATCTGATGTGACGTTGTGCTTCTGACGTGATTCGCTTTTAATTTACCGGCTCGAAAAAATTTCAGTTATATAATTATATATATAGTCTCCACTTGACCAAGTTTGGCCTAAAAAAAGAGAAAAAATCTCCAATTTTGTTTTTCAGGGTTGTCTCTCTTAGACCCCTTCATCTTTGGCTTACTCTTCTTGACATTCTAAGTTCAAACTTTAGCTCTGATGTTTTCGGTCGGCCATAATTAGTATAATGGTCGGACTATATGAGCTATTATCTGTTAATTTTTATGTTAGATTGCAAAAAAGTGCATTTATTAATGCACTTTTGCAATTGCAAAAAAGTGCAAAAAAGCATTATTACAAAAAATCGAAAATGTCATTCTCTCTCCGAATTTTTTTTACTTTAAATTTTACCGAAATCTTCGGCACGCAGATGTATATACAAGGGGGGTCTGGGGGTGTTCCCCCCGAGATTTGAGATTCCAGGGGAAGTATACCCTCCTCAAAGTTGAAAAAGGTGCCCAGATTGCTTTAAAAATGAGCAAAAAGCTAAAAATTGCGACATATTTTCAATTTTTGCAAAAATTTTTCCATTTTTAGGCAAAAGCTGGAAATTTTGGGGTTGCTTTAGGTAAAAAACCGCTTCAAATTCATAAAAATGCTGTTTTTTTAAATTGTGGTCGAAAATTTTCTGTCGGTACGCGTACGCTACTGTACGCTAACGATAACTAGCAATATTGCTGCAGCGCAACGGTTATATACTGTAAAGCCATAATCTAATTTTGACGAACGAAAAATAAAAATGACGACAGGAGTTTAAAAATGACGCCAGAATGATGAAATCCGATTTTGAAAAAAAACCCCTGGTTTAAGTAATGTAGAACTAGTGCAGGCGGGGCAAAAACCCCGCATTTTCATATTTCGTCATGTAGCTCATAGACTATAATATATAAACGTTTTCATGGGAAACCAAAAAAACTGTCGTAGGCCTAACCTTGCTCTAAATGCTGGGACCGGTTTTCCGCTATCTCTTACCGTTTTTTGGCGGGAAGCCAAAAACTTGCCGGGGAAAAACCCATTTGGGTAAAAAACCCATGTGGGGGAAAAAACCCCACCCGATAAATCAGCCGAAAACTGCCTTCGCACTTTCGCAGCCGATTATAAAATTTTGAATTATTGAGTTTGAAAACAAAACATCGTAATTTTGCCTGAAAACCACTAAAAAGTTGCGATTACACTGCAAATGCTTGCTAAATCTGCACTTTATGGCTACTTTTTACCCCATCGACCCTCTGAGGAGGGTATATATATACAATATTATATATATATATATATATATATATATATATATATATATATATATATATATATATATATATATATATATATATATATATATATATATATATATATATATATATATATATATATAATTATATACCGAAGTGGATGTGACTGGTCGTGACGGGCATATTTTACTTTCATTCGGTTATCTGACGTTTAAATAAGAGAAATTAACATATTATAATTACAAAAAAAACATACAAAAAAACTGGAAATAGTACCAGAAAATACTACTTTCCACTTCAAAAGGACTTCAAAAAAACAAAGTCAGACTATTAGGCCAGTATTTCATAATTCAATCGAGAAAGTGTCAGTATGCGCATTTGTGTTAATGATAAACGTCTTTTTTGCACTACCATGAGTCTATTTCAGAATTGGATCGAGACAGTGTCAGTATGCACATTTGTGTTAATAATAAACGTATTTTTGGACTACCATGAGTCTTTTGGAGTAGCCACTAGGTTTTTCGACATCACCAGACATTGCGGACCTGCCACTGCGGTTTTGAATAGAGGAAGGGTAGTCCTCTGCAAAAGTGTTTTTACAGTTGAGCTCGCATCTCTTAGTGCAGAGAAATGAGACTCCAAAATTCACCTCACTTGGAGCCATGTCGGGTCAAAAATTCCGACATAAAAAATACCAGCGAGACCCCTTTTGGATACCGCAGCCCTGCGCCGGGCGACGCTTCCAATACACTCTATCTGCACAGTGTGCACCATACGTGGGTAGCCAAGCGAACTCTGGGAGGTTATGTGCAGAGCAACTTTTTGACCGATTTTAGCTTCGTGAGCACATTCAAAACATTCGAGGGGGGTAAAGCACATATCTAGAGACTTGAAGTTGCCTTCTGGACGGGGACGGGGGCGTCCGGGCGTGAAAAACTCCTCAAACCTCCCTCCCACGCGCCCAATGCCCATGTATGGTGTGCACACTTCTGTTTGTTTCTGAAAGTTTATTTGCGAGCTATTATAACTTACTCTTCCTCCGGACTGCCCACCAGTCTTTCGGTGACTGGAATTCGACATAGACTCATCAAATTATAGAGAAACAGGAAAATTTACAACATCATCCGTTTTAATAGCCTGCAACGACAAACATGCAATGTGTAGCTGAGAGCGTAGCGCAGACAAAATCCGGAGGACGGTAGGGCCAACCTACCTGTTTTCGCGAAAATTTCTCGGATTTTGTTTACGAGGGGTGGGGCGGGAGTGCTACGCGGCCCAAGTTTTTTATCCGACGGTGAAGGGGTTCGTCCTCAGGGAAAGTTCGGGGGGTCTGCTGAACGGTGCAACTGAAGAATAGGGGGAAAAATTCCAGCTGGATATTTTGTTGCCGAAAAACATAATTGCGCTGAGTTCATTTTTTGTATTTTTGAAGCGAAAAAACGCTCATTTTTAGCTTTAACAAAAAATTCTAAATTTCTCGAAAATTATCATTTTTTGTATATATATATCGGCTAATTTTCGAAAATTATCACCAATACAGTCGTAATATCAGTCTGAAATTAGATCATCGTAAAGTTACACATAATAATATATTTAACTTAGCTTTATTTGCAACATATTCTGCTCATTTATACCAAAAATCGTCATTTTTCCATCTATAAAATGGACGAAATAAGCATCATCAAACTGAGCTCACATATCAAATGTTATTGTTTTTTTGCATAGACAATAGATTAATTACAATTTCCAAGAAAAAATAGCCATCTTTAGTTATAAGTAGCAATTTTTATTAAATACGAATACCACAAATACGAATTCAAAACGTCACTGATGCTCAGCATTACGCTTGCGCTGACAGCCAATTACGGTTCAAAGGTTCAGCTTTATTTATGATTCCACAAAACCTGCCAATAAAGCATCAAAAATAAATTTGCTGCACTAAAATACACCAACCAGCTCAATATTTAAAAAAATTCCCAGCTATGGCCCGAAATTTGCACTGAACCTTACTTGTGCTGTAACGCTTCAATCAGCCTGGCTCGGGTAGCTTTAGAAAAAGTTTTGTACAGCCTGAACCGATTTGTACAACTTTTCACAGCCTGAACCGATTTGCAAAACTTTTTCAGTCATCAGTAGCTTAGAAGTTACTCTTTCAATGGTAACAGCAGGTTTTCATTTGATGGAGTATTTTTGCCTATGCCTAAATTCAATTTTGCGCCAAAATTCATGTAAAGTTTAATTTTTTGACAGTTTGATTTCCAGCTAAAGCTTACATCCTACAAACTTCTAACCTAGCCTACTCGAAAGAGCGTTCAATTTTGACCCCCCCCCTCGGTTTGAAGGATATAGGGGGACTCCGGATCATTAGTCAAAAAAATGCCGTTTTCCGACTTATATATTCCATCCCTAAGGGTTTCAACACCAATAATATCACTAATGATTTTTATTAAAAGGGGCTACAGCTATTTTGGGGGCTAGAGATCAGCAGTTTGACCCTGCTCTGAACCGCCTCTTTTGGCCAACTCATAAGAAAACTTCAACAAGGGTCCCCCCTGTGGTTTTCGATTTGGTCTTGGTCTCCAACTGACCAAATTTGAACTAAAAATCAAAATTTTCGGGAGTGGGTAAAACCCAGCCACCCTGCCAGCCCCGGCCCCAGCCCCAGCCACCCTTGGGTAAAACCCAGCCACCCCAAACATATCCTGCTTAAAAAGACATATAAATGTGCAATGTATTGGTGAATCACAAGAAAAAAAACTGTAATTGGAAGATTCGCAGAAAATTAGTAGAATGGAAAAAGTAGCAAATTGCATGAAAAACTAAAAAACAGTCGAAATTCGAAAGTCGAATTATATTTGCGAACAGTCAAAAAAACATGTATATTATTCTACTGAAAAGATGCCCACCAAATTTATGTAGTGATTTCTAATGGAAATGTATGTTTGAAACTTGAAACCTTCAAACTGAAAGGTCTGAAAATATTTGATAATATATTTTCAGCAACATAAACGTTTGAAAAACAGAAACAAAATCAGAAAAAATGTTTGAATAAAAAAATTAAGCAGGAAAAACCTTGTTCGCATTGAACTTTCTTTTTTGAGATTTTTTGTGTATTTTTTTTGAAGCGAACGTCAGTCTCAAGTTTTTAAAATACCTTATTTTGATTTATTTTTATTTCGCTGTAATATTTTTCATCATAATTTATTTTTTGTATTGAGTCTCGAATGTTTTTTCTTTTTTTTTAGACTTTTCCCCTCTCTGTAATTTTCTGCTCATCTGCTCATAGTTTTTCCAGTAATTCACCAATACATGGCCAATGTCATATTTTATCATGGTATATTTGGAGGTGGCTGGTGGGGTGGCTGGGTTTTACCCACTCCCAAATTTTCTCAAATTTTTTTTCTGGGGTCCTGGCATATTTTTTAGGCAAAATTTTATGGGGGGGTATATATACATGGGGTTAAATGCAGTTGGGGGGGAAAAATAGTGGACCTATTTTTTTGAGTAGAGCACCTTGGGGGAAGCATTTTTGCTTCAAGAACCCCTATTTCATTTTTTTGATTTTCTGAGATATGACCCCCCGAAATCTGAACCCTCAGTAAAGGACATTTTTGCAATTTTTTTCAGAAACCTGTGTTTTCTCCGTTCTAAACGTGTTAAAATGGAGTCGGAATAATGTTTACAATTTTTTAGAATCAAATGAAAGGCAGGTTGACCCCGTTCCTTCCGAAAAATTGGCCAAATTCACCAGAAGCGTCCAATTTTTGACCAAATTCAAACTGGGCCTCAATTTAGGCTTGGGCTTAGGGCTTAGGCTTAGTATCAGGCTTAGGCTTAGGCTTAGTATCAGGCTTAGGCTTAGGCTTAGGTTCAGGCTTAGGCTTAGGCTCAGGCTTAGGTACTAAAAAATCGAAATTTTCAGGAAAAATCCTGCCAGCTTAGCCTAGAGAATCCTGCCAGCTAAGCGTAGACGATGCCTTAAAACATAATAACGCACTCAAAACTATCCAAAAACAAAGATTATAACCATTTTTGGCTTCAAACTTTGGCCACTTCCCAAAACTTCGAAGTTCAAAAACTTCAACGTTCAAAAACGTCACTTCCCAAAACACTGAAAATGCAATTTTTAAGGGGTCATACAGTACTGTGCAAAAAAAGTTCCCTCTTCGTCGGCGTACGACGAGCTTCGTCGTTCGCGAAAAGTGACGAACGTTGGCCGGAAAGTGACGAAGCAAAATTTTTGTGCGGAAGTCTATTAGAGTGCCCTGAAGCGAAGAGGGAAGTACGCCGACGAAGAGGGAACTTTTTTTTGCACAGTACTGTAGCTCAGAAAATACAAATTTACGGATAGGGGTTCTATTACAAAAAATGCTTCCCCTGAGGTGCTCTACTCCAAAAAAATAGGTCCACTATTCCCCCCCCCCCCAACTGCACTTGATCCTATACATGGATACATATACATCTAAATATGATTTCAGAGCCCAATGATTTGCTCGAAGTTGTTGTCCGTCTATTTAGTAATATATTTGGACAACGTGTGCAGTGCAATTGCGTATTTTTTTACTCAGGATTGAAGAAAACTGCAACATATTGCGTGCATCTCCGCAATCAGTCTATACATATAGTTTCCCGCAAATGTTGCAAAAATTGCGGTTCCAATTCCAATGCAAATTTGGCTAAAATTCTAAAAAATCTTGGGCGTCTGTCTTTATACATTTTCAATGCAAGATTTTATTTCAAAACTGTTGACAAGTATTTGGCTTCTGGAGGCTGGCGGCTGGCTATATACATCTCCAGTTGACCCAATTCCGCCCAAAAACTGTTCAAAGGAAATACATAGTCCTACAAATGGTCTAATTTATGAAAAAGTGAGACGTGTGGGCAAACCTCACATTGTTGCGTAGCGAAATTGACTAATTTTTTTGGACCTAGATCCCAGCCCGGACTCCCTGGCCCGTATTCACATACTAAGTGTAACGCTTAAACTTAGTGTTTACACTTAGTGTTAGCGCTTATAAGCGCTAAGTGTTATTCACAAACTTGAACTTCTACCATGCTAAACATACTTAAGCGCTTAGCGCTTAGCAAACGCTTAGCGTTTGTTTGTGAATAACACTTAGTATGTGAATACGGGCCCCTGTCAAACTGAAGAATAGGGGGAAAATTATTTTTGGCTGCTACGTGCTTCCATCCCATCTTTTACTAAAAATATAGAACCCCCATCGTCATCCAAGCCCCCAATCTGATCTCTAGCGAGGGACATTTTCGCAATTTTTGTGTTTTGTCCGTTCTAAACGTGTTGGAGTCGGAATGTAGTCGATTTTGCGCGACTATAAAACTTTTACAGTGACAGATAGGTCATTGTTCTTTATATATTCTAAAAATATGTTTCAAGGCAAATATTTTTGCCAAGTTTCAGAAAAATTGATGCAGCATACAGTTAGCAGTGAAGTCGCAAAGTCGGAAAAATGACGTTTTGAAAACCTATTCACATTCGATAATTTCGTCACAATTAAAAAACTTTTTGTTTAACTTATTTACACAAAGTAAAAGCACATATGCTCTAGTTTATGCACACAAAATTTGGTGCAGATTGCTGAAGTCGTTGTGGAGTAATGCCTGTTAGAACTGTGAAACTGTGCGTAACCTGTAAGGTACTCACAGCAATAATGATAAGTTGTGAAAAATTTACACACTTATTTTGAAATCAAAAGAAAAACGAAGCTTCATTTTTCATTATTCTTATTTGTGGCAAAAAATGGTGCATCAAAACATTACATGTACTTCACAAGCTGGCCAATCTGATATCTGGCTTGATTTTTTGAACTTTTATGTCTCTATTGTGTGATGTCTGGCTCACAAATTGTGATTGGTTAAAAATATTGGTAGATAATGATAGTCTAGTGTCTGGCAGTATTTATTTGACACCATATGGCATTTCAGTAGTTTCTCAGTGAACGTACAATTTCAAATCAAAAAGTTGTCATTTTGCAGCCTATGAGCAAAACTGCTTTGGCGACACTACCACGTTAAAATTAGGGTTTACACTAACTTTAAGTGTTAGTGTTAGTATGTGAATACGGGCCTAAGTGTTAGTGTTAGGTTGTGAATTCCAGCCTTACCCTCAGGCTTAGGTACTAAAAAATCAAAAATTTCAGTAAAAAATCTGCCAGCTTAGCCTAGAGCATCCTGCCAGCTAAGCCTAGACGATGCTTTAATGGGGCGATCCGGGAATCGGGGGTTACATCGAAAATTGGCAAAAAAGTTGGCAAATGTCAAACTTTACTATACTTGTATGTAGTATGGCACAAAAGAACACTGGAAGCAAAATTTCAAATCACGTGATCATGTCACGTGACTCCCAGAGCACCAAACGTGAGTGAATTTTCGGCAAACGATAACTCTGCTTATACTTTGCATATAGTCACACTCTGGCCCGTATTCACATTGTACTAACACTAACACTTAAATTTAGTGTAAACACTAACTTTAAGTGCTTCGTAGCACTAATTTTAGTGCTACGAAGCACTTAAAGTTAGGGTTTACACTAACTTTAAGTGTTAGTGTTGGTATGTGAATACGGGCCACTATATACCAAAATGTAGTTTATGGGCTTCTCTAGTTGAACATTATTTTGCTTTTTAACATTTAGGTCGGATTTGGATAGAAAATGTCATTATGTGTTTTCGAAGTCGAACTCTGAGCAATAAAATTCATATAAAAAAATTTCTAAGCTTTATTTTGAAAAACTAAAAAATTGTTCAACTGCGCGGAGCCTAAGGCTATAATTGTGCAAAATTTTGTAGAAAATTATCTTGCCAGCATTTTATAATCGAATGCCGAAAAATTGGTTTTGTATTCACACAGCCTATATTTGAGTCTGCTGCTTCTAAAAATGGTTTCTTGTGCGATTTTTTTGCACAGAACGCATTAAAATTGTTTTAATTTTTCATTACGACTAATAAAATTTACGTATCGTCTGATTGAAAAACCTCAAAAAGCGTAGATGCACTGGCTTACTTGCTGAATTTTGAGCAGTGTGCACTCAGTAAATTGTCCAATTTTTTCCAAATTTTTTGCTATGGGGATATGCACGTCAAAACATCAGAAATAGTATTTTGAGCAATTTTCCTTTAAGAATGATAGGTCATTTTGGCTGTTTTTAAAAAATACGGCCCAAATCCTTGATTCCCGGAGCGCCCCCTTAAAACATCATAACGCAATGAAAATTAGCCAAAAACAAAGATTATAGCCATTCTTTGCTTCAAACTTTGGCCTACGTTTACTTCCCAAAACACTGAAAATGCAATTTTCAAAGTGTTATTGTAGCTCAGAAAATGCAAATTTAAGGATAAATGCTTCCCGCGAGATGCTCTACTACAAAAAATATGTCCACTAGCCCCCCCCCCTTACGGTGGCGCTCCTGGTCCCGAAATGTGACTTTTCGAAAAACGGCAGTCTGCGGCCAGCAGTGGCGTAGCCAGGTGGGGTGCATCTTCGACGAGGGGGGGAAATTCAAACACATTTTTTGAGCGTAAAATACGTTTTTATAGGTTTTCGCATGCGCTGAGTTAATTTTTAGCAATTTCCAAGCGAAAAAATGTTGTTTTTTAGCTTTTCCAAAAAAATTCAAAATCCAAAATTTTGTCGAAAATCTTAAGTTTTCGTCATATTGGGGCTAATTCTCGCAAAATAAAACCAACTCGCTCATTATGTCAGTCAGAAATTTTATGAGCATATATTTACACATAATAATATATTTTATTCTGCTTTATTTGCTACATATCTTGCTTATTCTGGCAAAAAATGTTGATTTTTTTCAATTATAAAATAAGGCGAAATGAACTTACTTAAAATAAATTTAAAATTCAAACTTTTGTACTTTTTTGCGCAGCAGATGGATACTAAACATTTTCCCCAAAAAATATCACATTAAGGCATAAATACGGCGTAATAATAAATTCTAATGCCTCAAATCCTAGTGCAAAACTTCCCTAATGCTCAGAGCCAAGCTCACGCCGACGGGCAATTTCGGTTCGGTTTTTTTTATCTAAGTTTCTCAAAATTACCTGAAGGTAAGGCCGTGTTTACATTGAGCCTGGAACTGCAGCGTTGTCATGACAACGGAGCAGCTAGTATGGTGACCGCCACACTTATCCGCATTTTTTCAGCTGCTCCAGCTTTCTTCCAGCTGCTCGAGCATCTGAAAAAAAGCTCAATGTAAACACGGCCTAAAGTTAGGCTAACTTTACCCACAGGTAAGGTGAAGGTAAAGTTAATTCTGCGGGTAAGGGTAAAGTTAAAGTTTACCAGAGGGTAAAGGTAAATTCTTAGAATACGGGGTAAAGTTAAAGTTGAACTGTGGGTAAGGTTAAAGTTTAACTTTACCTGTGGGTAAGGTTAAAGTTGAACTGTGGGTAAGGTTAAAGTTTAACTTTAGCTGTGGGTAAGGTTAAAGTTTAACTTTACCTGTGGGTAAGGTTAAAGTTTAACTTTACCTGTGGGTAAAGTTAAATTGTGGGTAAGGTTAAAGTTTAACTTTACCTGTGGGTAAGGTTAAAGTTTAACTTTACCTGTGGTAAGGTTAAAATTAAAGTTTAACTGTGGGTAAGGTTAAAGTTAAAGTTTGACTGTGGGTAAGGTTAAAATTAAAGTTTAACTGTGGGTAAGGTTAAAGTTCAAAGTTAACTGCGGGTAAGGCTACGGTTTGACTATGGGTTAGGTTAAAAGTTTAACTGTGGGTGACGTAAAAGTTTACTTCAACTGACTGAGGCTGAAGGAAAAGTTAAAATTTAGCTATATACATATAAGTGATGGCGAGCTGTATCAATTTTTTTTAAATGTGTACGTAATAGTAAAATTTTGTGCAAATTTTGTTTGAAACTAGGCATTTGTGTGTTTTTTCAGTATTTGTCTCAGTTTTTTTAAAGTCATTTCTGCCAAAAAAGGTCGATTTTTGAAGAATCATTGTGAGTCATATAATACATAGAAAAAATTTCGGGGGGGGGATGACTGGAATTTTTCGTAATGGGGTAAAATGTACATTTTAGAAAGTTTATATATTTTAGCAAGTTTATGTATGTAACACTTACAAAATGCCTTAAAAATGCAACATCACTAAATCGCAAAGTTGTAGGGGTCTGGGGGCACAGGAAAATTATTTCTAGAAAAAAACCAGAAAAAAACCAGAAAAAAACTAGAAAAAATTATCTAGTTTTTTTCTGGTTTTTTTCTAGTTTTTTTCTAATTCTTCCTGACGAATATCTAGTTTTGTTCTGGTTTTTTTCTGTTTTTTTTCTAATTTTTTCTAACTTTTTTCTGACTTTTTTCTGGTTTCTTTCTAACTGCCAGTCTCACGATCTAGTTTTTTTCTACTTTTTTTCTGGTTTTTTTCTGACCCTATAGAGAATGTTTTCTAGCTTTTTTCTGTTTTTTGTCTAACTTTTTTCTGGTTTTTTTCTAGTTTTTTTCCAGCTGTTTTCTACGTTTTTTCTGGCTTTTTTCTAGTTTTTTTCTGGTTTTTTTCTGATTTTTCACCAACCCTTTCTCGGACATTCTCAATTTTTTCAGAGTGTTCCCTGATGATTTTCTTTATTGTTCAGCCACGTTAATGCTCTTTATATACATTTTCATGTACATGTATATACGTTTTCTGAAACTGAATTCTAGTTGTTTTTTGAGGCTGTCTAGTTGTTTTATGCACGGTTTCTAGTATGTATGTATATGCTAGGTTTTTAATTTTTTTCCAGATTTTTTCTTTTTTTTCTAGTTATTTTCTAACTTCTTTCTGGTTTTGTTCTAGTTATTTTCTAACTTTTTTCTGGTTTTTTTCTAGTTATTTTCTAGTTGTTTTCTAACTTTTTTTCTGGCTTTTATCTAGTTATTTTCTAACTTTTTTCTGGTTTTTTTCTAGTTATTTTCTAACTGTTTTCTGGTTTTTTTCTGTTTTTTTTCTAGTTATTTTCTAACTTTTTTCTGATATTTTTCTAGTTATTTTCTAACTTTTTTCTGGTTTTTTTCTAGTTATTTTCTAGTTATTTTCTAACTTTTTTCTGGTTTTTTTCTAGTTATTTTCTAACTTTTTTCTGGTTTTTTCTAGTTATTTTCTAACTTTTTTCTGGTTTTTTTCTAGTTATTTTCTAGTTATTTTCTAACTATTTTCTGATATTTTTCTAGTTATTTTCTAACTTTTTTCTGATATTTTTCTAGTTATTTTCTAACTTTTTTCTGGTTTTTTTCTAGTTATTTAACTTTTTTCTGGATTTTTTCTAGTTGAATGGTCTTACTGTATATATATAGTCAAAGGGAATAAAAATTACAAACTCAGCAGCATAAATACACGTAATATACATGTATGTATGTATATACAGACAAATGAATAAGTTGCAAAGCTGATAATAATTTTGGTTGTTCACTTATTAAATTACAAAAACGGTTAAAATTTTGTGATATATATACATATACAAGACGATTGAATGACTTCAGCCCAAATATGCATTTTCGCGTATTTTTTGCGCGTATTACGTTATAAACGGTGGACAAACACCGTCCGCGTCTACCATTCTTGTATTTAAGTGGTACACAGCAGGTAAAGCCTGAATATTTCAAAAAATGCCAAATTTTGTTGAAACATCACCAAAACAGGTTTCGTAAGGCGTGTCGGGGTATAGGCCAAAACGACGTTTTACGGCCGAATTTTTTTAGCAAACATTGTCGTCAAACAAATTAGGGTTTTTTCCCGCAATATGGTTTTTTCCCCGCAATATGGTTTTTTCCCCGCACAAACATTGGACGGTCACAGGTAAACCACAGCGTTTTTCACTGTTCTTGAGCGATAGAAGTATAGAGGAAAGGTAACTTGTTTGAAAAATGGGCCAAAACGTTTTTTGTGAAAAATTATGACAAGTCAAATAATATGTGGAAAATTTTGTCACTTTGCAATTTTTCACATGCAAAGTTTCGATATTTCATTAAGAATGCTACAAGACTCAGAACTGCACAAAAATTGGTGAGGTAAGTATAGTGGTGCGGGGAAAAAACCCTACGCGTTTTGCGGGGAAAAAAACCCTGGTGCTTCCTGGCCGAACCTTACGACATATGACCTTTTTGAGTATGTAGGTGGAAAGCGCATCCCAAACTTACTTACCACACCAATTTCTGTGCAGTTTTGAGGCCTGTAGCATTTTTTATAAAATTTCAAAATTTTGCATGTTGAAAAATTCCAAAGTGACAAAATTTTCTAAATTTTTGACTTGTCATAATTTTTCACAAAATCACTTTTGGCCAACGTTGTTTGCACTTTTCAAGAGAGTTACCTTTCCTCTATACTTCTGAAGTTTAAAAACAGTGATAAACGTTGTGGTTTACCTGTGACAGTTCAAAGTTAGTGCGGGAAAAAAATCCTATTGCGAGGAAAAAACCCTATTTTGTTTGGCGACAATTTTTTGCTAAACTCACCCATTGTTGATACAAAAGTTGACTGATCTGGGGTAAAAACATGTGTAGACTTCATTGAAACCGTTTATTTGGCCACTAAACGTCGTTTTTTGTCGTTTTGGCCCATACCCCGACACCCCGTACGAAACCTGTTTTGGTGATGTTTCACCAAAATTTGGCATTTTTTGGAATATTTAGGCTTTAGCTGCTGCGTACCACCTAAATTTAAGAATAGTAGACGCGGGCGGTGTTTGGCCACCGTTTCTAACATAATAAGTGCAAAAATCTATTTTTAATGCATTTAAATACTAAAAAAATGCATATTTGGGTAGAAGTCATTTCTGCCAAAAAGGGTCGATTTTTGAAGATTTATTGTGAGTCTCATGGGTGTCGGAAAAACGGTTTTTTTAGTCCAAACTGCAGCCTAAGAGTTGTAGAACAAGGTGGAATTGAGTTTATACTCACTGCTTATAGAACAGCCGAAAAAAGTGGTACGGTTTTTTTCCCCGCATTAGGGTTTTTTTCCCGCATAGGGTTTTTTTCCCGGAGGTTTCGAGGCTTATTACTCAGAAACGTGAGTAGTTAGAATACATTTTATTAGTGCAACAGTTAGGCGAAAGATGGCCGTTATAACAGCCGCGAGCATTATATAATGAATCTGATTTATGTGGAGCGCAGGAGGACCCAAAAAGTTGAAAATAGGATTTTTCCCCGCACCACTATGTATATATATAATATATACCATGATAAAATTATGTGACGTTTGGAGGGCGATAATTAGCAGCAAGATGGCCGTTGACTGATCCGATGGACGTATGTGGGCCACAGGAAGACCTGAAAACATGAAAGTATTTTTTTGCACGATTCGGAGGTTCGTTTTGAAACACTCATCTACCCGGTTTACATTCGATTTGGGAAAAATGTTTTCACCCGTAAAACGGTGCGCACCTCATCTTAATAAAAGTAAAAACCCCATGGCGTTGATCTGATATCCCCCAAAATAACTGTCGCCGCTTTTAATGAACATATAAAAAGATTTAAACCCAGCAGAAAAAAGGAAGAAACACAAAAATACAATAAATTATAATTAATGTACAATAACGATATAATGATATATAACATGACATAAAAAGGTATATAACGGACTTTAAGAACGTTACAAAACGATTTAGTAAAAGCAGAAAAAACTTAGAAAAAAATCAGAAAAAAACCAGAAAAAAGCTAGAAAAAAACTAGATCGTATTTTGAGAAAGTTTGAAAAATCTAAAAATACTCACATCGTATCAGCAAACAATCAGAAAAGCATA
>JASANF010008861.1:0-26434 GCA_030248245.1 Trissonchulus sp. WLG1_4
TGGTAGGCGTATCAGTTCTTGACAGTGGTAAGCGTGTACAGCGTCGAAAATGCTGAGCAAATATATTTGTTCTGTCAGCAGGGTGATAGACGCTCCAGTGTCTCTATAAGTGCGTGTATTCAAAGAACGGTTCACTGCCTTCGATCAACTGCGAGCAATTGTTAATGTGCTGGATATTGGTTCTATGCCAGCACTTGAGTCACTTTGGTACCAGACGTTCGTTTACTCCGAAATTTCGATATCATCGACAACAACGCCGCCATTTCAACAAAGAGGTTAATGTTACCACCGATAGCATTTGCAGTTGAACACTGTGAGTGAGCAGCACAGAAAAAGAGGCCACAGTGGGTTACTTTTAAGCCTTCCAACTTTAAGCTTATCTATGGCGTGACGCCGTGGGCTTCTGCTTCTGCTCCTGGGCTCCAAAGCAATGCTTTCAGATTCGCTACTGTCTCGATTGACTTCTTCCGCAACGTCGCCCTCCGCGAATGCACTTTTTAACCCCTACTGCTACTTCGTGCCCTTCTTCGAAAACTGACAGAAGGCGAATCTTGAGGAGGTCGTCGATGGTTGCCTCATGGTAGTAGTCATTCCTTTGGGCTCTGTGACAGCAAAAACAGGTTAATACCACGCATATCAAAGCAACTACAATACTAACGCAGACATACAAAAACCCAAAATGCATTTTACCGCTAAGCCCTAAACTCAGAAAGTCTAGTTCCGCGTCGATAGCTTTCTGAGTATCATTTCCGGCAGCGTAGTGATGTTGCTGGAATGAATCAAAATCGGCCCAGTCTAATGGTGGGATGCCAACAAACGGGCTGGTCGGTAACGGTTCTATTCTACCTGGAACGACATTAATAGTCTGGGTCTGTCTTAATGTATTTGTCACAATTTGGTCGCCAACGGTGATAATGGTATAGTCCCGGTGAGGTATCCACAGCACACCATGTTTTGGAACTGGAATTTTAGATCCTGCGGTGCGATGAGGTAGGGAACTGACGTTGCTTACCACCACCGTAGGCTCACTTGTCTTGATCAAGAGCCCACTGGTAGTAACCGTAATCATTGTTTCATTGCTATACTTCCGCACATCTTTTTGAGGGCAGTAGAACAAGTTGTTTATATTTGACGAATTACTTAAACAGTGAGCAAGGGAGTTATGCCATGGAATCATAGCGTCTGGCGAACACATCCACAGTCCCGCAGTTTTCCGACAACGCTGTTGTTCGATTCGAGTATATAGATAGTTTTGATTGGAAGGATTTCTAGCCACAGTAAGTAAAGGTGGGACTCGTAGTCGAAGCGTTACAGGGTGGTCGTTGGGTTTTGGTTGTCTTTCAATCCAGCCAACGTTGTGGACACCATATAACGGAGTCACGTCTTCCGTTTTGATAATCGGAATTTCTAGCAAAAAGGCAAAAGTCAATGCTTTGAGATCGACACGGACCGGATATACCGTAGCCAACTGGTATGCTAGCGATGGTTCCTTTAAAATCAAACTGTCAGTAAAGTCAGGTGCATATCGTAGTAGTTGTTTCAGTTTTGCAACGTTCATTAGCGCAGGTGATAACATACCGGTTGTCGACGCCTGAACCACCGCATTCACTAAATCAAGCAGGGCCGATTGAATTGTATGAAACGCTAGAGCTTCCGACAGTTCCAGATTCCTTCGAGTAAAGGTACAGTCCATCAGTTTTAGGGTCGAGTGCAAACTTTCGACTGAATGATGGAGTATGGTGTACAACTTCTGCTGAGCCACAAGTGTCTCTTGGAGCGCCTGCGTTCGCATATGACTTTGTCGTTGCAGCAAATGAACGGCATCATGCAGCGCGTTTACTTCTCCCCCAAGCTTACCTAAATATATGCTATTGGCTATGCCAAGCCCAGCACCACCCAGTCCCAGGATACCGGCAGCTAAGACTCCTAGCTGTCGTCGTTCCCTTGCTGGAGAAGATTGACACAGAGTCGGTGTGCGCGTACAAATTCCCCCTAGAAGGTCCGAGTAATATGCGGTGTCCAGCAGACCGGTATAAGCTTCCGCGGTAGTCTCCATCACTTCCCGAAGGCGCCAGTACACTGGGTGTAATCTGCAGTTGCCATTTGAGGGATCTACATTTGGTGGTGTTCCTGGGTTCCGTAAAGAAGATATGTTCGTGTGCAATAGTACCGGAAAATAGCGAACATTATTCTGCGTCAAAACTAAACCTTCCGGCTCGAATACTAATCCTACGCCACTGTGAATGATGGTACCAATTCGTCGCAGTTCACCCGCTAACATATCCGGTGGCCCATGTGCAAGCGCAACGGGAAAGAGCACACATGCCATGACTAACGTCATCAGAGTAATCCCACGGAATCCAGGTTTATTGGTTTGATAGACGGTCTTCGAATTCGCTTGTGGTTTTGGTAACTCAAGCGCTGGTGCATCATACTGCGTTCCCTTATCAGCACTTACTCTATTAGCCGCGTGGTTAGATACAGCCGTAGCTGCAGCCCGTAGATCATCGCGCTCTAGTAGTCGTTTGTTTTGTTCGCGAAGTATCTCAAGTTCATTGCACTCTGCAGTATGGGCACTGATGATGTTGACGCCAGCGTTGGAACCACCGTATTCCTCTGCTTCTTCGTCTTGCAGCGCAGACCTGTAGTCATTCCCTATTTCATTTGCATAGTTATATACTTCCGAATATTGGTTGGGCGTCGAAGCTTCCATTGAATGAGATTGAAAACGAGGACCCGCATACCCATGCAAGGGTGCTCTTGTGTTATAGGGAAAACTGGGCTGGTGTCCCCCACGTGGGCCTGAGGGGTAAGCTGGGCGAGTTGTTCCCCGCCCCCGCGTATAGCTTCCTCTATTTGCGAACCGAAAATTGTCCGATCGTTGCATAAATCCACTCTGCGGGCAGCTCCATTGCATGTGCCCAGATTGACCGCATTTGTAACATCGAGGGATCCGGTGATTGGGCTGAAAACTGGCCTGATTCCGTCGGTAGGTGTCCGGATACCCTGTGCGTCCAGTGCTTGGCGATGGTCCATTGTTAGTATTTCGCGACGCCGAAGTTAACGCCTGTCGCAGCTGGTCTACCGAGTTTTGAAACAAATCCGTCATGCGTTTTTCTAACTTGATTAAATCATTTGAACTTACCTGGTTACTCGGTGCCTCACGTCGCTGGGCGCTGTTGGCGAAGGCTGGGCGCCGGCACTGATCTTGGCATCGGCGGTCTTCGTTTCTGCGATCGGGGTGTCGAGGGGCAGGCAATTCTCGTCTAGTTTGCCCTGGTATTCCACGATTCAACCAGGGGGCCGAATTAAACAATAGATGGTCACGTGCCTCTTGCGCGCGCGCTCGTGCAACGGCTTCTTCAAACGTGGACGGCGGTTGCGGAGAGGTAACAAACTGGTACAGTCTTGGCAGCAATCCGTGTAGGAAATGCTTCCTAAGCAAAATGTCCTGCGCTGCACTGTCTACACTGCCGAACACATCTTGAACAAGCCGTTGCACCTCAAAAGCATAGTCTGTAACAGGTTCAGCCTCCCCTTGTCGCCTAGTCATCAACAAGTCTGCCTCTAGATCAGCAGTGAAATCAGAAGAAAACTGCCTACGCAAGGCTGCTACTAAGCGATGATAGTCACTTTTATCATCTGCAGCTAACCCATTATACACAATTTCTGCCGCCCCCCGCAAATACGACGGTAGAATTGCAGCTTTCCTATCATCATTAGTCACCCTATTTGCAGTTATATACCTTTCAAATGTACACAGCCAGGAATCAAACCTTTCCCCTGGGCGGCCTGAAAAAGATCCAGGCGAGAGGCCAAAACCGGACCCTCTTTCACTAGGTTGGCTAGCGGCTGGGGCGTGATCCATATCAACCCAAAACCGTTGCAGTCACGACACAGTAATTTCAAAAACCAAACAAAAACTAAATAATTATCCAAACCGTCCACCAAATAATTCTAAGAAACCGAGCATTTGACAAAACAAAAAAAAACACTGACGAACTGAAAATATGGCTTACAAACATTAATAAACGAAATTTATATTAGGTATACACAATTGTTGCTAACTATACCGAATACATTTGATATTTTTTTTGATGCAGATAGTCCACTACTTTACTTACTAAATTAAACTATAAAGAATATTTTTGATTTTTGAAGCATACAGAATTCAGTCCACTGCTTACTAAGGTTCTACAACTAATACATGCTATATACAGCTACGATAGATTGCTACCCAATGATTGAGTAACTGACAGTACATAATATTCATCATTCGGCATAAACTATTACCAAAAGTTACCGCAGAATGAACCAAGCCGCTTGTTTGGATGAGTCGCAGTTTTGGCAGTCGAAGTTACCGCGCAATGAACCGAGCCGATTGTTTGGAACAGAGGGGCAGTCTTGGCAGTCGTTGGCAATGGCACAATGACCCCCGCTTTCAGTTGAACAGGCACAAATCAATCCCCCGGTTTTGACAGTATGATTAAACTTTTGGCCCCCTTAGAATTTGCCAGTTCGATTCGAATCGTGGTGAATTGTTAATAACAGTAGCAACAACGTTGTGGACACGATCGAAGTATGAAATAAAAATAAATACGAAATCTCGAAGCACGGCGAAATAAAATTGTCCAATTACCCGATTGTTCAGGCCAGAAAGACAGTTTCCCACCCTACTCGCAGCGCCATAGTTGTAACCGCGCAGGTGGGTATAGTCCAATAGTAAGCAAATTAGTACCGATTCAGTCAACAAATTCTCTTTATTAATAAAGTCAAAATACAACCAATTAGCCAATACAATACCACTAATAATCGCTAATAATTATATGTCATCCTCCCAAATCGCTCCGTCCAGCCGCCTGAATCAAATGGGTTAAAACCCCAGGTTGTGAGCTGTCAGTGGGGGAGTAAACTCCTTTGTTAAATTGAAACTTATTCTTTTTTTTTAAAAACCCGTTTCCCCAAATTTTGATAACAGCTCACAACCTGTAGTCACCCCCACAAGTTTCTAAGTTTCGCTGACCGTCTGAAATGTTCAAACTTGAACGCACGTCCCCGAAAGTTAACAGATTTTTCTATTACATTTCAATGAACTTTACTTTAAAACAAAATATGTGGACTTCTAGTGACCGCTATGCGCTACTAGATAAAATCTTTCTCCTCGACTGCCACCATATTTCATACTGTAATATTGTACTACAGTAATATTGTAAGAGAGGGGGTGCCCCCCCTTTACACACACAAGTACTTATTGTGCTTGTGTAAATGTAACAAAATCATAATTAATACAAAAGTTATAATCCATATAGTGAAATTTGTTAGTTAGTTTTTTGGCCGGTTTCACTTTCATTTTATTGAATTTCAAGTTAATTCAAGAATATTCGTTAGTCTATCTTACGAAAAAAGATCTATTATTTAGCAAACTGTAAGCAATTGCATTAAGTTATTTTGTTTTTCTTTAACAGTAAGTTAATCTAATATGTATCTAAAATAAGTGTGAAACTGTGATTTAACGAACAAATATTGTTAGAACGTGTATTTGCTGTTAAGCAATAATTTTTTGACAAATTGCCTAACCTGCTATTGAACTGTTGCAGCAGGAACAACGGCAATTTTTAAAACTTTTAAGTTACTTCCATCGTTATTTTTCAGGGACTTTATTTACCAAGAAAAAGAAAAAAGAAAGAAAATGAATAAGTAAATCATTTTCAAGACAGTAAAAGAATTTTTTTAGACATAATGACTAAGCTGTAGGATTTGAATTTTAAGCACTACTGAGTATTGTCAAAATATTGTAAGTACAATTCCACTTTGAAGTTCTAACATCCGGTTAGCGAAAAGGGGAAGCGACATAAGTGCAATACACCAGCTAACGTACATAAACCTGCATATCTGTAGAAGCATCAGACGTAGAACTTCTAAGGTTTTTCATCATTTTTCAATTTACAAGTACGTCTGAATGATGAGGAACAAACATTTCCTGAACTTTTGAAGACTTCTGAATGACGAGTTTGCAGAAAAGATTCTATAAATCAACGTCACTGCCCGACAAACACGTGTTCATGTTTTTCTGTAGGTAAACGTACAAATATTTCAAGAAGGCGGAGTTATTTTTTGTGGCTTTAAGTGTTTTTTCGCTTTTTAAACGTTTTTTAGCTGTCTGTCTCTTCAGAGACTTTTTATTTCTGATCTCAAAATTGTGATTAGAATAGCAATTTGATGGCAGATAGTTATTGAGAAAGAAGTGTTGGTTGCAATATGAAAATTTGGCTTATTAATATCTAATTTTCCGCTATTTCCAGACTTAAACTAAGAATTGAGAAAACAATAAACAATTAAGCCCGGTTTATACTTGTCCTTGTCGTTATCCTTATTGTTAAGCGGTTTCCGAAAAACCGCATGGCAAATATGCCAATTTGTTGCATGACGATAGTTGAGGTCACTGCTAGACTGTATGCAAATAATTAGCTTAAATTCATTGGTCGATTTTCACAGCAACTGACCGAAATTTGTAGTTATCCCTGTTTCAGTGTCCTTAAGGTCAAGTATGTACTAGGCTTTAGTTTCATTTTTACTATATTCAAATTTACTATATATACTATACTATATATTTTACTATATACTATATTCAAATTTCTGAAATCCTATGTAATTTCTGGTAGGTCGATTTTCCTACGTTAAATTACACAGGTTAGGTAGGTAGGTCGGTCAGTAACAGTGCAAATGCAATTTCGCAAGACAGAACGCTGGACATGGCGAAATCAAAACAAATAGCCCGGGGTGATTCGAACCACCGATCGATTTCTAGTCAGATGCTCAGTAGATACAAGACGATCTACCATCTGAGCCAACCGGGCTTAAAAGGATTGATTCTAAAAGTCTTGTTATTGCACAACTTCAAATTGACTTACGTAAAGTACTTCAAAATACGTAAAGCTTTTGTACTCATTTCATTGCTCGTTATGATTGCAAAATGCGATGAAATATTGTTTTACTTATAGTTAATGTTCATACGCTGATAATTTTGTACACTAACTGACATTGGATCATGTCATGCCTAATTTCAAATTCTGAATCGTGCGGCTCGTTAGTCTAGTGGATTGATTCTCGCTCAGAAAGCGATAGGACCCGGGTTCGATCCCCGGACGAGCACACTTTTTTATATTTTTTGCAAAATCAAACTCTAACCTCTGCTTAGAGTAGGGAAAGCGCCCAATTACGAACACATCCAAATTTATGCGGTACAAAGGCACCCTAAAAATAACGGGTGGTCGCCTAATTGGAAGCAAGGATGCTGAATAAGAACACCGTACTCTTGGTGTCTGAGCAGACATCATCAGCAAATTTCTCTACGCTGGCAAAAAGGTGACTAAATACGAACACATCAGCTGGCGAGAATCCCGGGGTGAGCCAAGGTTGCTTAATACGAACAGTGCTTACCAAGAGTAATGAGTTCCTATTAGGAGACCCTGTTCTCGAATGGGTGCCAATTCTGAGTGCATGCGTTCGTATTAAGAAACCCATCAAAAATTTCTGCCACATGGCGGTTTTTGGAAAAATGTCAGCGAGAAAGTTTCGAGATTTCGAAAGAAGGTGACGTAGATGAACAGTGCATAAAATTTACGTTACGATGATGTAAAAATTATTATAAAAACTCACTGTCAGCTCTAGAATCCTTGGGGTAAACTATGGAAATAATTTTTTCTTTGGTCACCGTTCATTTTCAAGTTTGACGAACCACTATTACAAAAATTGCTATATTTTTTCAAATACTCAACCCATCGGCTTGAGCCTCAGTCACTGTAAAGTGATCACGTGCATTTATGAGCCAATTCAACTTTGGCTTGAAAGCTACACCCAAACAGATAATCCAATCCAAAGAAGTTGAAAGTGTTCCTAATAGGAAACTGTTAGTAATTGGGCGCTTTCCCCTAATATAACAATTTAAATGTAAAATAAAGTTACAAAAATTATTTTTCTCACAACTCTCGTTGACGGCGTCAATTTGTTAACGACGGCAAAATAAAATTCCTTTTGTTGGAAAATGCGTGCGTTCAATTTTTCGTGTTCAATATTGACGCTCCTGCGTCATTAATTAGTAATTTTTCACTCAGTACATACTCAGTAGACGAGGTTGCTCGTTTTGATAAATATGTATGTAGTAACAGTTTATCAGTAATCAGTGAGGCTGTGGAGCAACTCAGCAGTAGATGTGTACAAAAAGCGGGATTAAAAAATCAGTTTATCCACAAATAACGGCCGCGTTCAATATTTCCTACGGAATATTGACACTGTGAACTCGCATGGTAACCACTTCTTACTCAGCAGAAGAGCTTGTTACCTATAATCCTGGTTGTGTTATCGTATAAGTTATGGAAAGCTAAACCACTGGCAAGAACAAAGACTTAAAATTAAATATCATGTTTAACTTCAAACTAATAATTTTGGATGTACATGTATGGGTTATGTCACTGCTTTGGGGTGATGGAAGTGATATATACGCATGCTTCTTTGAAACTCCGAGTGCGGGTGCAAGAGCGAAGCGCACGAGAAGACCTGCAAGATGGTTTGACACATGCGTATCAATTACTTTTAGCACAACCACCAGTGCTATAGGTGACTTGTAAATCAATCCCAACGCTGGCTGTACACTGTGTAGTATAGCGTGCAGTATGTGTAAACTGCACGCTGCCGTGTGCAGTATAAGTCTGGTTATGGCACTTTACTGAACACGGAATTGAGTTATATTTACTGTTAAAACACATGGATTGTATTTCAACGGTAAATAATTCTCGACCAGTCGTAACCGTCAAACCTTAAGCCGTAAACTCAAAGTTTTCCATCTCAACTTTCAGTGAAAATTGATAGTTTTCGAAAAGTTTCAGCAACGGATTTTCCCACGATTAATGCTTACAATTTAAGTTCGCACTTTTGGATGACCTGCAAAGTCCATAAATCTTTAACGTGTACTTTGGGGCCAACTCTTAGACAAGAGTTTTTCTGAAATAATGGATTTCCAGGCTAAAATTAAAGTGCCGTGTGAAAATTACAGGGAAATGGTTTTGAAGTGTTTGGTGGTGCTTCTTTTTATAGACCCGAGAAACAGGCCGTCTTTCATTTTCCGAAACTACACATTACCTCAGAATCGAGCCTGGAAAATTATGTCGCCATAAAAGTGTTTTTCTATTCATTTTCTGAAGCTATGTTATTTATATCACATGGACATATGAAAAATCGGATTTTAGTGGAATAGATTAAAATTTATTTTATTTTATTTGTGTTGTGAAATTCAGAGTTTATTGTTTGTAGTAGCATTTTGTTTTATGCGTAAGCAATATGTATATTTTGCGCTTAATATTGTTATTTTGTGAATTTGAGAAATAAACATTTAGCCATTGTGATTCTGCCGTCTTTTATTTTTTTTGGTGTGAGCCATTTATTTTTTATTTTATCAGAGTTTTTGCTTAATTTTTAGTCACAAAGGCATGATTACCTTGCTGTGCAACATGATGTATAAATCAGCTTTACATGATGTATCTAGTTTGCACGATGTCTTCATAAATTTATGGGCTAAGCGGACATATTGTTGGAAGTATAAATGCAACCAGTAGTATTTATACGTAAAGTAGAGGATTTGTAAGTACATACAGTAAACTTGACTAGGTTGGAACTACTAATATGTCTTACTAATAAATCGATCTTTAACGCGTATATGGAGAACTTCTTTCTATTTCTAGGTTTAATTCACATATTACGCCAATAATGCCTCACTTAACTCATCTAACACCTTAAATATGATCAATAGAACCTTATTAATTATTAATTATTAATTATTAATTATTAATTATTAATATAACCATGCAAATTTACTTGCATCTAATGACGCTAGCAGAAATCTTGCGGCTTTGTCATCGTGCCATGGGTCATGAAGAATATTTCGGCCCTAGCAATCCCAAAAAAACCTGCAACCCAAATCGCCTAGACGATGCCATTGAATGGTAGAACTGGTTTGTTGCTTGCGTACGAGTCTGACTGTCGGGAGTTCTAATCTTGCTCGATTTTATTAGCTTTGCTGTTTTTTCAGATTTGTTTATATCGACTTGTCGGTCTTGAGTATTTACAAGTGTTGCAAGTTTTTAGTGCTACGATATAAATTTAGCGTGGTTAAATTTAAGTTATATTTGTTTCTGTTCAACATAGGGCACTGTATAAAAGCTAAAAATAAAATAATTATTCAAAAAAACTGAAAATAATGAAAAATACCTATAAATATTTATTTATTCTTTCAGGACCGAGTCTCCAGAGCCTCTTTATCCAATTCTGGATGATATTCATGTATATAATAAGAATTATGCACCAGGACAAATGCTTAGTAAGCTAAATACAATTATTTTAACGCTTTTTGAATCACGCTCACATTAGTCATTAGCTAAACTAAATTCTTAACGCTGAGTATACATACGTATACTATGTATACCACTGGCAGAAAATGACTGATGACTAATGGAAGCGCGATTTTGTAGTCACTGACTCTGACTCCAGAGTCACGTAATGAAATTCAATATGCCAAATAAAAATTTCCAGTTTATTGGACCTGTGACGTTAATGCAATGACTGCAGTCAGAGACGCTATGGCTCGATCAGTGATGCTGACTGCTACATCTTAGGTAGTTCATTTCACTGTAATTTGTCATTAATTTATATTTTCCTTTGAAATTTTTGCAGTCAATTCTAAGAAATTTGATAACATTTTGATAGCATTCGATTCAAAACTGTTCTTGTTCTTAAGTATGAAATAAAACTTTGCGTTTTTTCAATATTTAGTTGCAATTTTTCCATAACTTTGGTTATAATATGTAGTCTTTTTTATACGATTATTTTTTCTGTTTTAGATAAAACAACAGATGTCTGGGTTGCCTTGTATATAGAAAGTCTTTCTTCTTTTAAAGCTCAATCTATGGTAAGAATTCTATACCTTTGTCCCAATAATCAAATTGATCAAATTTCATCGATAAAAAAGTCAAGCAATTCTTACATTAATTGATTTATCAAAACCACAGTAAATTACTTAAAATGCTATACTTATTAGTTAAATGTTATGTGTGTATCTACAGATAGATTTTATAGTTCACTATATATAGCGTTCATAATATACAGCTATTAAATCAACGCTATGTTCACGGTATCACACGTTTTCTGAATGCCGTAAATATTGGCTCAGTAAGGGCGAGTCTCATTCCAGAAAATGAGAAAATTACAGCAGTAGTGCAACAAAAATTCACATAACTTTATTATGAGATCGTACAAAAATTTGGTCAATTTTTGTGACTGTGTCCCTTTCCTGCGCTACCCCATTCCTGCGCTGGTTTTAATTGGACTAGGATTAAACGTCAATTAACAGACATTTCCATTCCTGCGCTAGGCAACTATTTATATTAAAGCCTGCTTCACACGATGGGGAAAACGCGTGGGGTGCCCCTCGGGGCACCCCATGGGGTGCCACATAGTGCCACATGATGCCCCTCGGGGTGCCCGAGGGGCACCATGTGGCATCGTGTGACACCCCATGGGGTGCCCCACGTGGGGAAAATCAGTATCGCTCGCCGTGCGTTTTTCCATGTGGCACCACATGCGACAGCCAATTAGTGAGCAATGTTGATGATCACGTGACTTTATACAAATGCATAAAGGACAATTTTAGGGCTTAAACTCAATCATTTGAGTTAATTCTTTCACATTTGGTTAGTCTATTACAGCTTTTACGAATACGTAGCTCATGAATTAAATTTTAGTAAGCTACAAAATTTAAATAATTGTTATAAATTCTTACACGTAATTTATGCCCAAGGCACATATCACATATGTCAAAATTCAATGTAATACCTTCGTAAATACTTAGTATTTTGACCGTTTACGCGCCTAAAAAATCAAACTCCCGCGCGTTCATGCCCCTTCGTGTGAATACGTTACCCCAGGGGAATCCCCGGGGGACACCACTTGATGGCACATGATGCCCCACGGGGCACCCCTTGGGGTGTCACATGGGGTGCCCCACGTGGGGATTCCCCACATTTTTCCCCATCGTGTGAAACAGGCTTAACAGTATCTGGTCCGTTCCTGCGCCATAGTAAATTTGCTGTGTGTCAATTCGTATTAGTTACTAAACTTGACTAAACTTATGACATACTCAAGGGGACAAAATGTTACTTAAAAAGTAACATGACTAATTAATCAAATGACTATAACATAATGAAAGTAGAGTTCCTTCCTTAAGAAAATTTCGCGGGCCTGGCCCGGGCCGTGCCGACCTATATGCTCGCTGGCCGGGCCGGGCCGGTGGCGGGCCGGGCCGCGTCACGGGCCGAGTCTAACAAATTCCAAATTTTTCCAACCAAGCCAAAACTTTTGAAAAAATTAAAAAAAAACACGACTATAAGCTAATTCACACACGTAAACACTCTAAATGTGACAATACAGCAGATTCCCACCTTATATGCGTGGTTCTACACGTGCAAACATACAATTTTAGACATTTATTGAAATATTAGTTCAAAACTAGGCTTAGGGAAAAGCTACTTTGTTACATAGTGTTAGACTATTTATACAATTTTTAGCATTTTTTGGCTATTTTTCGTAAAATTTTGTGAAAATTTTCATTTTTTTACTGGTCGGCCCGTGTACGACCGGTGGCGGTCCGCGGGCCGAGATTTGTGGCAGGCCCGGCCGGGCACGGGCCGGCCCGGCACGGCCCGGCACGGCCCGGCCCGCGGCCCGCCACCGGCCCGCGAAGGAACTCTAAATGAAGGTAATATTATTTACTAAACATTAATTTTGCAATATTAACCAAGCAAATGGTAAACGTTATCCAAATAAGAACTTAGTTCAAAGTCTATCAGCTGAGCAAATTAGTCAAATCCGTACCCTACGAGTTTCCTTGTAGCGTAGCTTTGGCATGACTAATACCATCGATGTATTGTGGGTTATTTTTTTTCATTTTACGGTTTATCACCTCTATTCCATAGTTCATTCGCCCTGGAAATTTATTGCTGTTGTAATTTAACTGGCGCAGAAATGGCCCACACTGCGCAGTAATGGACCACATAGCGCAGGAATGGTACTAGCGCAGGAATGGGTATCTAAATTGGTTTAAAAGCTTGACGGGCGCAGTAATGGGACAACACCGCTGGTGTAGTGCATCTAAACTGACACCAAAGCGTTCGCCGGCATATCGCCATGCTAAGATCATTTGAGATAGAGCGTTGTAGACCGAGGGCCAATTCCTTTACCGGAATAAACGGACTGGACTTGTTTTAGTCTGAGGTTTAGGAATCGCAAATCGGACGAAACAGACTAAACAAGTTAAAGTCAGCGTCTCAATTTTAGTCTGCCCTGATTCCAAAACTACCACTGGACTAAACGGATTTAACACGCACGCTTAAAATTAGCGTGCATAGTCAAGTCTGTTTAGTCCTATTAAAAAGCAGCGCGCGAAAAGTTAAGTCCGTTTAATCCGGAGGTTCTAGAATGGCAATTATAAGCTTAATTTTTAAACCGTTTAGCCCGATCAAAATTAACTCTTTAATCCGGTAAAGGAATGGGCCCCGAGTCCAAAGTTAACCACCATTAACGAAACCCATCCGTAGTATGTTTCAGGATTTCGAAGTGGACATGTATCTGGCCATGGGTTGGTTCGATCAGCGTCTGCAGCACAACTCGACCCACCCGCTGCTGATTCGCGACCTGAAGACGGCCGACCGTCTCTGGTTTCCAGACCTCTACTTCGTCAACAGCAAGGACGCGTCCTTTCAGACAGTCACCACTCCTAACTTCATGGTCCTTGTCTATTGCGATGGATTCGTCTTCAAATCACTCAGGTGGTAAAGACAGTGAGGGGATTCTTACTGAAAGAAAGACAGCATATTGACACAGAGGGTTTTTAACCACCCATCTCTGGATCTGCAGACCAGCGCTCTAAGCATTTGAGCTACTTGGCTATTGCTAGGCTGTCGTAAATCGCTTTAAAAGTATCTGATGAACGTATCTGATATACTTCACTTCTGGAAAAACAATTTTAAATTATTTAATTATTAAGTTATTTAAACTGGTAAAACTATTTAGAAATGAACACCGTCATCAAATTCCGTTTTATCAGCATTGTAGCTAGAGGCATTATTTGTTTCTTTTGTTTCAATGAAACTATTGATTTTTTTCAGAGTGGATGTGACTTTATCTTGTATGATGAAACTGTCTTCTTTCCCGTTCGATGAACACACCTGCAAAATAGTCATACAAAGCTGTGAGTTGCTTTATAGAGATGGTTTTGGTTAATTTAGCTTGGTGCAAACAGTGTGAGTGGCTTGCAATAGAGATGTTTGAAATGGTTAGCCAAATTATGTATTGAAAACTATGGAAGAATAAAGGTGATTTACATTACGTGAGTTTCAACAAAGGCACATTAGTAGGAAGAGTATGACGTTCTCCCTGTTTGTGTATCCAGGTAGTTGATTGTCCAAAAGTATATATGTGATAGGGTCGTATTCAAAATTGAATTTATGGAATTAGTTTGGAATTAATTCTGTTAGCAGACCGTTACAGATCAAGAAACATAGAGTCAATATCGTAAAATGGATTTGACGGATTGCATTTTGTCAATAACTCATGACATCTACGATGAATTCATATAAAATCTGGCACAGCATTTTGTAACACCCACCGGTAGTGCACAAAGTTCACTACATATATTAATTATTAGATAAACAAATTTTAATCTAATCCGTTAAATCCATTTAAGGAATTGTGTCATAGTGAAACTAAGCAAACTATAAACTATAATCGAAGTCTATAATCAAAGCGCCCACAAGCCAAATATGCAAATTTCGGAGTGCTATTCTAATGATGTTTTGTTAATCAAATATGATCAGATCTGGTTGATATGTAAATGCCATTCTCGGTAAGGCCTATAGTACATAATATATAGCATTGGATACAAAAATATAAGTGCTGGTACTAAAAAAACAAGCCTGTACAGAACGCTATTAGGATCCATATTAAAACCTACAAGAGACAATTAGGAGTGACCAAGAATTGTTGAACTCTGAGATGAACCGGAGTACGGGATTTTTTTACAAGTACCTAGTCAGTAGTCAAGTATAGCAAGTACAGCAGTACCGACCAAATTACTTGCTACGGATTTTAGAGTCAAAATGGAGTCAAGGTCACGTGATTCTGGAATGTATATAGGTATCTACATATGTACAAGCATACATGTTGCCTCCGCAATCAAGTGACTCTGACTTCCTTTGGGTTATGTAGTAAATTATTTTTTCGGTACTGTGGTAATGTCAGAAAATCACAACCTGTCTCCCGGTTCAGCAATTTTTGGTCAGAGTGTAGCACAAACTTAGATAATATGCATTTTGTGTGTATTTCAGACGCTTACGTCACACAAGTGCTCAATTTGACTTGGTTTGTACAAAGAGAGTCCGGCTTCCCGCTCAGCACCAACCCGAGTATTCGCCTAAACGATATGTTTATCACAGGCACACACTATAATCAGCTATTGCAGTTTTACCCTATGTTTAGGGGACACGGTATGGTTTGTGTAAATTGTAAGGCGCATTGTAATGGTATTGAAATTGACAATGGTATTGAAATTGAAAATAATTTAATAATTGAAACACCCTTTGTACAGTAGGTAACTGTGGGTTTACACTAAATCTCAAGAAATATTTTGCTTTGTCCCAATTCTAGTTTGTCCCAATGCCATTGATTGGCGGACGTTTGTAATTGTGTAGCCAGTATACCTAACATGAGGCAACGCGAAAGTTTAGGCATAGGATAAAGTCATTCTCCTACGACAAACTATTTGTTGACTGCTGACAATAGCGGTTTTGATAGTCCACATTTTAAAAGTGATAAATTGAAAAAAACAGACAAAAAAGTGTAAACACAAGTTAAGCTATGAACGAAATTAGAAATGGACCTCAAATGCCGCTCAGCTCCTGATTGCTTAATTCTGATTGGTTAGCCAGTCAAGTTAAAATATCCAGTCAAATTGGTTGGAACAAATAAGAATTGGGGCAAAGTAAAATATACCGAAGCTGAGGCTCTCATACAATCTTGTAATTTAGTCATTTCATTTTGATCTTATTTTGCGAATAACAAAGCGTTCCAAATCTGTGTTGCATAGTAACCTGTAGTTTTAGAATTGTTTCAATAAATACTATTTAGAAACGGTTGATGCTTTCAAGTGGGTTAAAAACTAAATTTAATAGCAGCTTTAAAACTAAAAATTCAAAAACTTTTCAGACGTTTGTAAAAAGTTTTCACAAATTTGAAAGTTTTTGAAATATTACCGAATAATATTTAAACGGCATCAAAGTTGTGGCTTAGTTTGTGTGCAGTGATTTTCCATTTTCCCACAATAGGCTGACATGATGCTGGCATTATGTAGAAAATAATAAAAAACTAAAAAGATCCAAATTGTGAAGAATAAGAAAAGGTTTTACTAATAAATTAATTTTTTATGCAACTTGAACCGTATATTCTGCGAATGTTTCATGCGGGAAGAAAGTTAAGCAAGCTAGTTTTACCAGCATCTGTCCAAAATAGTACAGTCCATTTCAAATAACAATGCCTGATCCTCAACTGGGAATTTTAACGTAAACCTGCGTCATTTGACGCGTCAGATAACGTCATTGTACGTGTTGGCTATTTCTACGCCAAGTCAAACTTTCACCAAACAGTGAGGATTACTTTAGCGTTGGATGAAAATTAATTGAGCTGAAGTTAAAATAGTTTTAGTATGTGTAAATGAGAGTGCCTGCAAATTCGTAGACGCGAAATCTTACATTTGAAATGGACTGTATTTATCTGGACATTACACGATACTGGTAATATATGAGAAGCACATACATACCTAAAGTAATATCAAGAGTACATAATGGGAAGAGTATGACACTGTTGAGTGCTGAGTTTAGGCATCTGGAATAACGTGATAGCATATGTGAGCATGAAACGTCTGCTCCTGTACCACATCATGCACACGTACGTGCCCACCACTCTGCTGGTGTTCAGTGCCCTGCTAACCTTTTGGATTGACATGCGATCCGCCCCGGCCCGCACTACCCTCGTTATCACTGCCTTACTTACCCTCGTTAACGTGGCTAAGGGCAACCGCAGAGATCTCCCTCAGGTATCACGCCCACCTTTGGCTAACAGCAAGAGTACATGATGACTATGTAACCTCCTTGTCAGGAAAATAGATTTTTGGTTAATGATAAACTTAATGACAAAGTTGATCTATTGTGAGATAATGCAAGTCGGTGACAAAAGTCTACGAAGGTCTTTAGCTATTATGTACTCCTGCTAACACTGACCAATTGTGAATTCCCTCAGGTATCATCCCCACGTTTGGCTATCAGCAGGAGTACATGATGATTAACGGCCTCGTTATTAAATGAGAATTAACGGATTTGAGTTAAACTAGTTTGGTTAAGGAGGATGTTGGATGGCAAAAGCAAAAAAGGTTTTTAGTTATCGTGCACTCTTGCTAAAGCAGTGACCCAATCTGAATATCCCTGACCCGACCATTAACCCACATTCACCCGCAACATTTTAAACACCAAGTTAAGCTATTTTCTGATAAAAAACAGTTGAAAAACATTTACACAAATCATTCTTTTGACTGACCATCCCCATTGCATGTCCCATTTCAATACTCGACGACCCCTCCAAAACAGCGGGTCATTGCTGCTGCTACTGCTGCTACTACGACTGCTGCTGCTCCAACTACTGCTACTTACATGTTCTACATACTATTACTACTCCTGCTACTGGCCGAATGTTTGCATGCTAAGATGCACTAAAAGAGATGTAAGAATGAGCGAAAATAGCATTCCAGAGGACATACTTAAACAAAAAAATAAATTATTTTAACTAATTTAACTAATTAACTATTTTAACTAATAAAAATAACTTTGTATTTACAGAGGAACGCAACACGATTTAGCTGCATTTATTTAGGAGGAGGGAAATGGGTCTCATAGACACTGTATACTAAGCGAAAAAGGTTTAATCTGTTTAATCCTTCTGAATACATTCTCACTCTTTGGGCATCTTCGCTTGCGTGTTATGCGTTTACGCTACTGAATTTTGCATGTTAATGTATCAACTGCACCACTCGAGTGACTTTCTTGAATGTGGATGAATGAGTATATTATATAATTTGGTAAAAGTTATTTTCAAAAGTTTTGAAAAAGTTTTCAATTCGGTTTGCAAAGTTTTCAGAAGTTGTAAAACTCAAAATTGTACTTCAGTCCCTCAATATATACTTAAACTTGAATGTTTTGAATATCTGTCATAAATATTTAATCACGCACTCACTTCCCACCGGATAAATAAGAAATAAAAGTATCGCCAACAAAAATTGTACGATTGGGAGAAAAAATAGCTACCTTTATTTCTTACTTTTCTGGTGGGAATCGTGCTCTGGTAAGCTTTTGTGACTACCCGCATGTTTGTTGCTTTGCTTTCAAAGGGAGATCTCGCGTGAGCCCGAATCCACAGAATACTTAAGTCCAAATATTAAAAATCAATATATAATAACTAATTAGTCCAAAAATAATGTCCCATATTAAGCTGTAAACCAAGATGCATATAAACATAGCCATGTCAGAAATGCAATATATTATCCAATTTGGGAATCGAACGTTGAAAACTTGTAACCAAATTATTTTTATTTTTATTTATTTTTATATATAAATTTCTTTTGTCACACATTTGATTTGCCAAAACATGATTCGAAAAAAGTGTTCTCAAAATCATGTACCCACATTACAAAAGTCTGACCAAAAAATGCTGCCACACTAAAGTCTGACCAAAAAATGGCTGCCACACTGAACCCCCGATCGCCAGTAGACCGTAAATGTGTTTTTTAGCCAACTGGACTTGCCTTGAGGGCCACTTGAAGATGAAAAGACTGCTAACCTTTCACATACTGCAAACCTATTTTCCCACCTCAATGCTGGTCGGCATTTCATGGCTCTCCTTTTGGCTCGATATTCGTTCGGCCCCCGCCAGAATTTCACTTACCATAACCACCCTTTTGACACTCGTCAGTGTTGGAAACGGGGCTCGCCAAGATCTCCCGCAAGTAAGACCTGCTGCCCCTCCCCGCGTGATTCCCTTATTTTGCTTGCCCCCCACACTTTGCCCCTTGTTTCGCTTGTTGATCAGTATTTGGCAGTAAGAAGCTGTCTGTAAAACAGGGTAAAAACCCCTTGCCCCACGCCCCCATTTTTTGCTTGCCCCCCACTCTTTGCCACCCCCCCTATTTGCTTAAGGCACATCACTTTGCCCCCTGTGTTGCTTATTGATCAGTATTTGGCTGTAAGGACATGACCGTAAGCTAGGGATATATATGAGTTAGTAATCAATGAATAAGAATGACGTAAGCACGAATAGTAGTGAAAAAGATTAACATAAGTTTAAATTGCAAAAATTTTAAAAGTATAAGCTGCTGCATTAAGGGGGTAGTGTCGCGAAAGCAGTCGATTTTGCGCGACTATAAAACTTTTTCAGTGAAAGATAGGTCATTGTTCTTTGTATATTCTAAAAATATGTTTTAAGGCAAATATTTTTGCCAAGTTTCAGAAAAATTGATGCAGCATACAGTTAGCAGTGAAGTCGCAAAGTCGGAAAAATGACGTTTTGAAAACCTATTCACATTCGATAATTTCGTCACAATTAAAAACTTTCTGTTTAGATTCTTTACAAAAAGTAAAAGCACATATGCTCTAGTTTATGCACACAAAATATAGTGCAAATTTCTTGAGTGGTTGTGGAGTAATACCTGTTTGAACTGTGAAACTGTGCCGAAACTGTGAAGTAGTCATAGCAATAATGACAAATTGTGAAAAATCTGGACGCGTATTTTAAAATCAAAAGAAAAACGAACCTTCCTTTTTCATTTTTCTTATTTGTCGCAAAAAATTGTGCGTCCACACATTATGTGTACTTCACAAGCTGGCCAATCTGATATCTGGCTTGATTTTTTGAACTTTTATGTCTCTATTGTGTGATGTCTGGCTCACAAATGGTGATTGGTTAAAAATATTGGCAGATATTGGTAGTCTAGTGTCTGGCAGTATTTTTTTGACACCATATGGTATTTCACTAGTTTATCAGTGAACGTACAATTTCAAAGCAAAAAGTTCTCATTTTGCAGATTATGAGCAAAACTGCTTTGGCGACACTACCACCTTAAACAGTAAAAACTGCTACTGCCGTTACTTGCAGCTACAAATTTAAAATTTCGGATCATTGTTTCTGAATTGAGATGAGCTAAAATTATGTACAGTTTTTAAATGGAGATGAGCTAAAATTATGTTGTTACAGTTTTCAACTTTCACAGTTTAAACTGTTTTTTACCACATCGTTTTAATGTCCCAATGAAGCAATTCCTAGACTTGTTTCATAGTGAAGTTTAATCGGGGATTCATGCTTACAGTCGTATGTCCGTTCGGCAGATACAAAACATCACACCCGAGGTTAGACTTCATTTTCATGTATCACCAACTGAACCTCCCCTGATTGCAGCTAAGTGGAAACTATGGCGCCCCCCTTACACCAACGTTTTACACCCGCTTTCGGCCAAGTCAGCAATAGCTCCGGCGAAAGGTATAAACAGCAATCCGACGCAGCTATGGCTATAGCTATTGCCACTATATTGGACGAAAATTAGTCAAAATGCAATTATCGCCAAAACCTTCAGTTTTAACATTGGTATGCATGTATTTGGTGACACATGAAAATGTACCCACAGTTATAACACCTGCAAGTTGCGAGAATATTTAGTACGGATATTCGGCTGTCAGTATGAATCAATTCTTAACCTTAGCATCCCTCAGTATATACAAGCTATGTACGATGTACCTAGCTGCCGTAGATTTCAGTCAGCAAGTAAAAAGGGTCAAATCTTAAAAATCAAATCTTAACCCATGTTTAATGTTGTGCATGCTAATTAATGTAAAAAATACATTATAGTATCTCATTCTTGTCAAAAAGTGAGACACTATAATGTACTCTTGGTGTTATTCAATATTTTGTTGTTAAAATTTAAGATTTCGAAAAAACTTGCTAATGCTCTTACCTAATCTTCAAATTTTGCGCTTTTTTACTGATTTTTGTTGACTGATTTAAATTTATTTAATATTTCAGCTAGTTTTGCTCTTCAGCACTAACGTCATATATTTATCACACTTTTGCTAAACCTTCACAATTGCATGTTTATATTTATTCAAGTGATCTGTATTCAAATAAGCATTATATATTTACCATTTACATGAACTCTTCTTAAGATTCCAGTATATTAGAGTATTTGAAATATATCTCAATATATTATAGACTAAAAAATAATGAAGATGGCATTTAGGCTTTGATCTAAAGTTACAAAGTCGATAATAAAACATCTTAGTATCGACTAGTTCATGCAATTATGTACGTGTCTGAGTTGCGTAGCTTTTTGAAATCGATTCAAACTTACAGCCGTATTTCTGCTACCTTTGTAATTTTTTGAGTAATGGTTCTTTAAATTTTTGCAATCAAAACAATCGCCAGACAGAACTGTGAATAAAAATATGATCTTTTTTTTGAAAATGCTTGTAGAACTTTAGACAAAACAAACTTACAATTTTAGAAATGAGAAATGATGTCACCGTACACTAAGCAATTTAAATTCTCAGAAAAAAGCAACCAAACTACAATTGACTACATAATTGGTGTTTTACGTAATTCTGACAATGAACGGACATACGGCTGTAAGTATACAAATCGATTGTAAGTGATTACTAAAGTCTGACCAAAAATTGCTGAACCCTGAGACAATGCTGTATTGCAGGTGAGCTATATCAAAGCCATCGACATTTGGCTGACCACGTGTACTGCGTTCGTTTTCTCAGTACTGATTGAATATACGCTGGTCAATTATTACATGGGACAAAAACAGATGAACGATAAATGCACACACAGACGTAACCAGACTTGGAAACCGGTAAATTTATGTGGTATCTTGTTTTCTTACATTTTGCATTAATGATGCTCAAATGAATGCTTTTATTAGGCATTAAGCATTTTGCTCATTTTTTACGCGTTATTTACATTTTTATATTAGAAGAATATCCTTTACACTGCACCTAAGCAAGCTTTGTCGCAACTAAGTCTATTGGAAATTCGTTAAGTCTTACTGACCAGATATATAATAGTATGCTATGTAGTTTTTTTGGTTTCATTAAAAGAAACTGCAAACATTGATTCTGTGTCAATGTGAGTTGTTTCAACGTTTTGGAAGAAAGAAACCTAGATTTGGACCATTGCTTTTATATCGATACTGAAAATAATTTGAACCACTGTACCGCAACTAGTAGTCATGAGTTTGTAAAACCTAGTTCACATTTATAAACCAGCTGCTGATTTTGACAACATTCTCAACTATTATGTATTTTTCGTTTCATACTAGAATTTCAGTTTGATGAAACATAAATGTAGTTGCAAATGTACGTAAATGTAAAAAAAACCATGTAACAATGTTAGCTTTCAATGCAATCGATTGTTTTTTTAGAACGGCAACTTGAACGTCAACGAAAGCTCCAAAAGTTGTCTGATTTGCAACGTGATGATTGAGCGGAAAGCAAGACGTGTGGACAATGCTTCCAGATATATGTTTCCGGGGACATTCATGGCATTCGCGCTCACTTACTGGTCCTACTATATGACTAAATATATCTACTATCCCATGGATACTATAGATGATGTATAGCACTGCACAGTGGCGCTCAGAACCACTCTATGCTTATTCTATGATCGAAGAATTGTATCAAAAGTACATAATGAGAAGAGTATGACACAACTGCTAATTTAGAGCAGATTAGACTAAACGGACTGGGCTTGTTTAGTCCAGAGTGTAGCTTATTTAAAGTGTTACCCAAAGTGTGGGCTAAAAAATAAGCCATGTTGTTTTATTTGAAACTCATTTCTTTGTAACTGAATTTAAAAGAATCTAACATGCAAAATCGGAGTGGGTATTTAGTCCGACTAAAAATGCCTAAAATTAAGTCGAATTTATCTGTGGGTCGGTTATGTAGTTTTAGTTTTAGTTTTAGTTTTTTATAATTTTCACTTAAGGTGGTAGTTACGTTTTCGAAGTTTTTGCAATAATTCAAAAGTTACTTGATCGAACATAATCAAACTTGGCACGGACATTGCGAATGTGAATAGCAATATTTCAGCTAATTTTGACATTGATTCAAACTTTTACGGCTCATTTATAGCTAAAAAACTGGATTTGTTGTGTATTTTTTGAGGACTTACAAAATTGTATGCAAATTTTTGTGGCTCTTACACTACTCATAAAAGCCAATCAAAAAATTTCTAACCCAATTTATTTTAAGAAGATTTTCAGCTAAAATATGACATATTTCTGTTAGTCGTTCTAGGCGATCCGTAACTTTGAAGTTTTTTACCTCAATTCTGACTTCTGATGCCAATATCACGAAATACCAATAACCACATTGAACAATAATTTACATGTACATAGTCCCTAATGCATCTATTATACCTGCAAAATTTGGTTAGTATATGTCACAGCAGCCAAGAGCATTGGCAGTGTTAATAAACCCCTTCAAAAATTGCAAATTTTCTTCAGTCTCCTGAAACGTCATTTTTAAAACTTTTGTCCGCCATTTTTTCAACGGGTACGGGAAAACTGTGCTTAATGTATTATTAGCTGACCCCAATGAGGCCCTATTTAACTGAATTAAAATTTTTTTAAAAATCCGTCATTTCTGAGCACAATGAGTGATTTCAGTTGAAGTAACCAATATCCTGTTCCGTTCATAAGAATGCAAAGACAGCTTATTTGACAGTAGCCAAATAAATTTGCCTTATACCTTTTTCGAATTGAGTGAAAAGGTTGATTATTTTTTAGTTACAGCCTACCAAAGTCATAAAAACTGCCGTTTCTTGACTTTTTAGAAAAATTTGAGGCAAACTTTTGCTCACTGTAAAAATCTGCTAAATTATTACGTTTAGTTAAGCATACCAGCAGTTTTGTAACACATCAGCGTGCCTTTGGTATAAATTGCGTAATTGTATGCGGAATTTTTTTACCACAGTGAAGAAATAACGAAATACGGGAAAAATGCATAAAATTGAGCTGATGAGCTTCACCAAAATAGTTGGCGTGCACACTATGAGTAACAAGAACTCTTGAAAAATTGTAATTTTGTAAAAAATAAGTTGATTAATAATATGCAAAAGACCGCTTGTAAATTGATTTAGTAATTGCTGCAAAATAGAACATTGAAAAAAGCTGCGAAAACGTAACTACCACCTTAACATGTGCGTTATATGCATGTTTGTATTTTTTATGTAACTGTATTTTGTGTGCTGTATTTATACAATAGAGCTATCATTAAAGTTTAGGAAATTAGCTGTGGTCCTATTAATTAATTATATACTTAGGCAATATTCAGAGTATACTTCTTGTCCGTAAAGCCTGTTTCACACGGGGACAATTTTCAGGTGGATGTTACCCATGGAAGTCTCAACGTGTCGTTAGAATTTAGCTTGAGTTTTTTGATAGTCACCACGTGAACGGTAATATTTATTAAAAAGATTAGATGCGTTGCAAATAAAAACATTAGGGTGGATTTCACAAAGGTGGAGTTTTAAATCACTAAACCATGGTTTTACGCACGTGTTTATATGATTTTCACATAATTTCATTACGAAATATCTCCTGATTCCTTATTAATTTCGTAGATTTTCCTAAACCATGGTTTTAGCGCATTTGAAACTTGAAACCTACAGCACAGCAGGTCTCTGTTTTACTTAAATTTCAGCTGAGCTAAAACCATGCTTTAAAAAAATCTACAAAATTCGTAACGAATCAGGCTATATTTCGTAATAAAATTATGTGCAAATCATATAAAAACGTGCGTAAAACTATGGTTTAGTAAAACCACCTTTGTGTAATCCACCCTTAGTGTCTATGCTAACAACACCATCTCAGGCTAGAGGAAGTTTAAAAAATGAAAGCTTGACGTCTGGAGTTTTTTTGATTGGATTGACTACAGCATGTATCCTTTTCAAAAAACACTAGGAAAGCGATCAGCAAGATTCCCCATGGAGATCCCTACGCGTCTTCATGCGTCTGAAATGGGATCGTCATGGGGATCTCCTTAAAACTTCGGAATTCTTAAAGTGTGTGATCGGAAGATCATTTGTACCTGTAGTATGACAGTTGTGACGGTTGCACATTTTCAAGTTTGCCTTATTTGCTTTTAGATTTGGATTAGGTTTAGGCTTAGGCTTAGGTATAAGATCAGGGCTTAGGCTTAGGACTATGTTCTAAGGCATCTTCTTTTTCTTTTCTGATCACCCACTTTAAGATATCCGAAAATGGACCCCACGTAAACAGGCTTTGTGGATTCAACTGGGGTTTGGCGTGCAACGTAAAAGTGAACCTGCTGTGAAAGCTGTTGGCATCCGTTCGTGTTTAGGTTAGATTAGTGCATGAAAGCAAATACTATGAATTTCAAATTTAAAATTCAGACTGAAACCAAAACTCAATTACAAGTTTGGTATTCGCATCCTAAGTTTCTGGAAGCAATGAATTTGAAAGGTGTAAAATGTAAATGAGAGAAAAAGAGCTTATAAGACCTGGCTGCTGTGGTGTAGTGATTAGCATTATCTACGTCGTTCGATTCCCGGCGCCTCCATTTTCAAAATTAGGGCATGACCTTGCTTTCAACTGGTGTACAACCACGTAATCCTAAACAACCTTCATGTTTTTAAAGCTTCCTAATTTTTAATGGCTTCGTTATTTCAATCAAAAAAAGTAGAAGCGGCATTTTTAACGTTCTGTCGCACTCGGCAGATTTTTGAAACGTATTCTCAGTTTTCGAAACAAAAAGATTAGAGAACTGGGGCCGCTGGCTGAAAATGAAAATGACACTATGGCAATATTACAATACACTATTTACAATACACTAAAATATATAGTAGTTATAGTTATAGTTATAGTTATAGTTTATAGTTTCAATTACAGCACATGGACAAGACAGGAGACACTTATAGGCTGGATTTAGCAAAAATTATTGAATATTCTGGCTGATTCGTTACGAATTTTGAAGGTTTCTTACGGTGGTCGATTCTCTAACCGCGGTCTTGGTCCCAATTTTAAACAAATTTCAACGGCCCGTTGCACTCAACGCAGCTGTTGAAATTTCAGTCATTTTTATAAGCTCGTTGCTCGTCGGCGCCTTTGAGCTCAACGGAGCATTTCTGCTCTCATACAACTGAATTTTTTGACGCAAAACTTTCAACAGCCCGTTGAGTTCAATGGGCAGTTGAAATTTTGAATACTATTGGGCTT
>JASANF010008862.1:0-17387 GCA_030248245.1 Trissonchulus sp. WLG1_4
TGTATAGCGTTAAACTCGCCAACAACTATTATGTCCACACCAAAGACTTTCATCTTCCTTCGGTTAACGTATGTTACCAAGGAAAGAAGCTTTGAATGGGGGTTTTCCAGGACGAGCTTGGTAAATTGCTCGTTATCCTGCAGGGGCTGGTTCCATATGAGGCGGAGTGTCCTCTTCTCACCCTCAGGAGAAATTGTTTCTTCTTACACCCTGGGTGGTTAGGGGCTCTGGGCATCAAAGTGCAATGCCTGGTACAGAGAACCTGGTGACATTGTCATCACGCCACCTTTTTTCTGTCACCAGGTAATAAATTTGTAATGTGGTGTGTCAGAGGCCATAAATTTTTTCGGGCCTCAATACCTACAAAATCGGGCACACTACTCCTCCCTTCATTTGAATTGCATCCGCAAAAAGCACGTAGTTGGAGAAGAAGGGCGTGGATTTGAATTCCCCCATGCTTCAGCTGCGCGGGTTTCTAACTTTTTTTCCCTTGGCCCTCCAAAGACCATGCTCTTCACGTGCCCTGAGTGCCCCGAGCAGTTCCGGAGCCGGTACGCCTTGGGTTGTCACCGCAATCAACACCGGGCACCAGGAGGAGAGCGCTGTCAGCAGTGTGGGGCGGACGTTGCGAACCTCAGAGACCATGAGCGCAACGTCCATGAGCGGCGCCAATGCCCCCACTGCCAGACTATGTAGAAGCGCACCTACCTGGGCAAACATATCCAAATATGCCCAAAGTAACACAGCACTTTTGCATGTCATCTATCACTACATTTATATTTCTACTTTGCATGTTGCACTTTCTATATTACGCTTACTGTTGCACTTACTGTTGTTGTTGTATGCAGAACTTACATATATTACTTTATAATTCTACAGATACTTACGGTTGTTGTTTCAGGAAGCAGTGAGTGACGACCCCCGCCCTGCCTAGCCCCATCCCCCACCCCAATTCAAGTAAGTACATGTAACGAAAGCTGTTCTGGTAATGTTTCACATACCAGAGTATCTTATATAGACTACGGAACCTAAAGTAGTCTCGAAGAATTACTTGTCTACTAAGAGTGTTTCATGTTAAAGTGAGACTCTGGGCATTGCCTGACTCTTAGTAGACAAGTAATTCTTTTAACTAACACAAAATTGAAAAGTTTACAAAATTGAGGGGCGTAAAATGTGCGGTATGCTTTTAGCCAAACACTTGCACTAGGTTTGCTAAACTAGGTATACTTGCCGTTAAAGTAAGAGTTTAGCCTAGATTTTTATGTCAACTTGTAGTACGGGTAATAACCTACACAATGACATACAGCTTGACTAGCTAGGACGTATAACGGCTAAGTAATCGTCCATGCCCGTAAAATGTGCGGTATGTTTTTACCCACACGGTATATGAGCTTGTTTGAAAAAATGAGGTGGTTGTACTAAATCAGTCATTACTACTGATAGCGTAGGAATTGAGCTTAGTATTTTATATGACCTTGTACTACTAATGATAGGCTACGTAATGGCGTATTGATTGAGCTGATCGGACCTATAATGGCTAAGTAATCGTCCATGCCCGTAAAATGTGCGGTATGTTTTTATCCAAAAACTTGCACTAGGTTTCATAAACTAAGTACATATGCTCATAAACTTGGGCGTAGGACTAGGTTTTTTATATGAAGTTGTAGTACTAATGATAAGCTATAAAATGAGCTATTGATCGGGTTGATCGGTCAATTAATTGTCGAGCTACAGCTAATTTACTTAAAATACGTAATACTACAGTAACCTACCTAACTAGTTTTCTGCCACTAGTTGGCATCTATTTACAAAAGGCCTGCGGGCATGCACGTGTTATTGCAAAAATATCTGCCGGAAAAACCGCACACACATTACGTAATTCATAAAAAACAGCAACAAAAAATTATATTAAACAATTATTAATATTATAATATTGAAAAATAAATAAATTGAAATTAAAATTAAAAAATTGAATTAAAAAATTTTAATTAAAATTAAAGTTAATATTTTAATTAAACCAGTTTACCCACCCTACAACTAGCGTAGGCTCTTGCCCACCCAATTCGCTAGACTGGAGCCTTGCAGGAGCTTACACGTTAAAGATAGGCTCCTGCCCACCCGGCTCCTGCCCACCCAAACAGCCCTGAGATCCCCCCTATATACTACTAGCTACAATCATGGTCTGGGTTTTTTTTTGTAAAAAAATTGGCCATTTTGACAAGTTTTCACACTGCTTCGCGAAATTGCGAAAAAAATTTTCACGCAGGTGAGATGAAGCTATTAAAATCTACCGCGCTACTTTTTGCTACTCGGCCAGAAAAAAATTTCCTGTACGTCCTCAGTTAAACAAATTTTGGGTAGATGTCGCGTGTAAGCGTGCACGAGCACGAGATTTTACTCCCCCCCACCCCTAGGCGCTATTAGCGCTATTTGCGCTATTATAGTTTCTAGCTCAAAAACGCCACCCCCCCCCCCCCGGCGCCTTTGCGCTCTATGCGCGCTATCGTTTCCTCCACCAAGACGCCCCCCCCCCCCCCCCCCCCCGCTCTTTGCGCGCTGCTCTAGTTCGCTCCACCGCCCCCCCCCCCCCCCCCACCCCCCGCTATTTGCGCTATACACGCTACGACAGGCCCCCCCCCCCCCCCCCTTTGCGCTAATTAGGCGCTATTTTGTGCTATTGGCTAAATTATTTAGTAGGCGCCCACCCCACCTCGCGCCTATTAGTCAAAATTGTAGGCAATTACCCATAATGACTTTCCATTCTTCGTCCTAATGTTTACGCAAAATGAACCCTTAGAATGGTAAAAAGATTCAGTAGGCGCCCACCCCCCCCCCACCCCCCCGGGGTTGAGTTTGTAGGGCTTTCCATCCCTCGGTCCTATTAGTCAAAATTGTAGGCAATTACCCAACATAACTTTCCATTCTTCACTCCTATTGGTTACGCAAAATGAAACCCTAGAAGGGTAAAAAGATTCATAAAGTATTCTCCAGCATATTAATATTCTACTAAAAACAGATCATTAAAGGAAACATCCAAAAAACATATATAACTTACTTGTTAAGCAGGAAAAGAACGAGAAATAGTTTAAAGCAATAATGAGTTAATAATCATAATAATATAAAAATAATAATAATAAGTCCAAGCAGCGTCCAAGCGCCTAAATAGCGCAAATAGCACCATCTGGTGAAATAAGCGCTATTTTTTAAGCCTACGAAAAAATAGATGATGCGCTATAATTTGATGCGCTATCGTTGTGCTATATGCGCTATTTATGCAATATTTTTTTTATATCGACGTCCAGAACACAAACAAAAGTTTTAAAATACTTTTAAAATTCTTTTTGTTTATTGAGGGATCGTATACGTGCTAAAAAGTACAAAACTTTTCAATAAGTTAGCCAATAGCACAAAATAGCGCCTAAATAGCGCAAATAGCACCCTCAGGTGCTATAAGCGCTATCCAAGATCAGCATCACTATTTAAAGGAAAATTAACACAAACACCAATAGGCCAGCGTAGCTCAGTCGGTAGAGCGTTAAGCTAGTAATCTAGCAGTGGGTGGTTCAAATCCCCCCTGGCCATTTTTCTGTAGAAGTTTCATCCATATCCAAAAAAAATAGCACATATAGCACCGTCGATAGCGCTTATAGCGCAAATAGCGCATATAGCACTCCCAAAAAGCGCTATAGCGCAAATAGCGCATATAGCACCTTCGATAGCGCATATAGCGCAAATAGCGCATATAGCACCCCCAAAAGGCGCTTTAGCGCAAATAGCGCATATAGCACCTTCGATAGCGCATATAGCGCAAATAGCGCATATAGCACTCCCAATAGCGCATATAGCAAATTTTATAGCGCATATAGCGCATATAGCAAATTTCATAGCGCATATAGCGCATATAGCGCAGATAGCGCATAAAATAAGCGCTATAGCAAAAAATGTGCTATTTCGATTTTTTCACTAGTGTTAATTCGCCGCGGCTATAGCTCGCCGTGTCTATTTTGGCGATTTTTAAATGGCCAAATTTTGACCTAAAAATCTGAAATTTTTCGATTCCAAATTATTGTGAAATCACTTTGCGTGCGTGCGTGGTATGGCGATCATGTGTCAAAGCGTTTGAAGAATGTAGGATACGCGGGAATCAGGGTATTTTTCACATCCAGTCCGAGAATTTGCGTCGGTGAAAAAATTGCGTCACACAAAATGGTTCAATCGTTCAGATGGTTCTGGGATCCTGTACATATATATATTGTTTGTACATATATTCAGTTGATAATATAGGTATATATCACTTGGTAAACCAAAATCTGCTGCGCAGCAAATATCAAATCATCGCGATAAGTTATTGTATATATTATCAACTGAACCGTAACTTAGGAAAGTGCATACAGCATGAGAAGTAGCAAGCAGTGTACACGACGATGACAGTGCTACTAAGTTTATAATTAAGCCCGGACGTACAGTTAGTAATTGGTGCAAAAGGGTCGCTTTATGTTTGTAATTTTGTTTTTTGAAGTGGCCAGCAAGCAGTATGTCGTCAATACGGTGGTATCAAAACCCCCCTTTTGTGATCTCGTTTAAATTTTGTAATCAACGCGGAACCGCGAAGTGTTGTTTTTCTAGACCTGCCCAACTAACAGTTATTTATTGGCTTTTTGCGCACTTTTGCTGCTGTACACGCACTGAACCAAAAGTGCACCTTCAAGCTTAATTGTTCTTATCTGAGGTAGGCGTGCCTTGGGGAGTGATATATGTGGAAATAAGCAAAATTGAAGACTGAAGTGTTGTTTTTTTATAAGTACTATCAGCGATGCTCAGGCCAAGTCCGCACATAAACAACAAACAACAGCACATAAAAAATTGATTTACGACAAAATTTTTTGAGCGGCTTTGACTTTGGTCACAACTCCAGAAACCGCAAAGTAAAAATTCGGTAAATGTTTTTGAAGCAAAAATTGACATTACCGCCATTTATTTTAGTAAAACTAAATGCAGAGTTTTAAAAAGCATTATGCCTAGTTTTAATTATTTGATTTGTTAGCACTTGAAAGAGCAAGATGTGATTGTTAGAGGCAAAGTAGAGTCCAAGCAGTGTCCTGCGGCCACCTTTGGTGCAAGACTTCACTTTTAGCTTATTTTCACCAGAATAATACAACACATACATATAAAAGTGATTTTACAACAAAATGTTTGAATGCTTTGATTTTGGTCTCAACACCCTGTTTTGAGCAAAGTTCACATTAACGTTTTAACTTGAAAACCTCACCCGTTTTAGTTTGAGGGGCTATATTTGGTCTGTGCTAGATGTGTCTAGCTTAAAGTTATTTATCGGCTTTTTTGCGCACTTTCGCCTACGTAAATGTACTCAACACTGACAAATGCACTGAACCAGAAGATCATTTTCAAGTTCAGTTAGTTTGCCAGTGTATTTACTTAGGCAAAAATGCGCAAAAAAGCCTATAAATAACCGTTAATAAGACAATCTACCACAAACCAAACATCGTGTGTGTAAAATCGTATGATCTGGTTTTTTACTATACTATAGTACGAAAGTGCGATTTAACACGTATTAAAAGGTGGGGGGGGGGCGTCGCCCCCCCCATACCCTTTTTCAGAAAAGACCAGGACAGGAATCAAACCTGTGCCTTCTGCTACACTCCGGAATATGGCAGACGTGTAATGGCAGACGCGCACGCTGACCACTACACTGTCCCGGCCTACGACTAACTTTTCTAACTGCCTTTATAAACCCAAGCTGCAATTTCAACTACACACTTTACTACGCGGCTGTTGTTGCCGCGTAGTATTTGCAAGATCCGCCTACTACGCTGACCGCTGCGTTACATCTTCCCCCCGCTTAATCCAACTGCGTCCTCGCAGTTGCTCAGGTACGCTCGTTTCACAAGAATCCCTGGGTTTTCTAAGGATCACCCGCAACCTTACTGAACCATAAACTCCTGGGTTTTCTAAGGATCACCCGTAACCTCACTCAAACAACCAAACCTGGGTTTTCTCAGGATAACCCGAAACCTTACTCAAATGAACTCATGGGTTTTCTAAGGATTACCCGCAACCTAACAACCAAATCATAATAACTCAGCGGCGTACCTGTAGGGGTTGCAACCCCCAATCCAATTCCCAATCTGCGTATATCCCCGGTCCGATCCTACCCACTGCGCCAGATGAAAGGTGGGGGGGTTTGTTTGTCTGAGCGTGTTTGTCGCGCGTGTGTGCTAATCTTGAATATCCGCGTGTAATGTAGTGTAATGCGTACGTACACTTGATCACTTGCCTTGTGCTACGCGCGTTGTGCTGGACAATTTTGCTCACTAACACAATGGCAGTGGTATGACGAAAGCTATGTATCATTCAATGTTTCGTAGGCGATTATCGTTACCTTGAGGCCTTGCTGTCCAAAAGCGTTGTCATGGGTAGGAACGACGACAACATCATGATCGGCTGGTTTATTTACTTTAGTAGCTGACACCAGCAACATTTCAATTTAACACACGGTTTTAACGTTCCATTTTAGACTTTATGATGGAAATTGCTCATTATGAAGGGTTTCTACATAAGAACTTTGTCATCTTAAAAACTAATAGGTTTCCGAAAGCAACATGCACCAAAAGCACTATGCATCTACAGTAAAAACTTGCAGTAAACTTGCAGTTTGACATATTAAAATTATTAGTTTTGGAAACTTTGGTGCCGTGTTTTATTTACCGGTACCGTAAAAAAGTATATCACAATAAAATCTATCAAAATTTGGTTTAACTACTCGCAAAACGTGCTTGGAGGGCAAAATGTGAAAAACCACTTTTTAGGCCCGCTAAATTTAAGTAACTTTACAGTCGGCGTCACTGCACATGCCACAAGCAAAAATATACGATAAATTTTTAAGCGTCGCTGGTTGAAGTTGTTTGCAAGTTTTGATTGTCATTTGAGTTTGGTTGCTGCGATTGTGGTCGGTCCGTCGGAAAGGACAATTTTCACGGTGTCCTTTTCGACGACAGTCAAAACAAATTGGTCTGCCATCGGTGGTCCAGTCTCGTCGTGTGCTTGGTCGACAGTCAGTCTCAGTTCTGGTTGTAACCTTTCGGTCAAAACGTGTTTATCAATTGGTTTGGAATACTCCGTCTAGTCGTCGTTTGAGGGTTCGAAGAAGTTTAGTAAGCACTGCGTCGCGGCTCAGCCTGAGCCGTGTAAGTGGGTGCGGCTGTGTCGCTGAAGAAGCGATTTTAAACTTCTTCCTTCAGGGCTAGTTTGAGGTTATAGTTACGTTTTCGCAGCTTTTTTCATTGTTATGTTTTGTATCAATTACTGAATCAATTTAAGCGTCTTTTGCGGTTAATAAATTTACAAGTCTTTTGCAAATTATCAGCCAACTTATTTCTTACAAAATTGCACTTTTAAGGGGGCGCTCTGAGTAACTTCCAATAAATCAAATTGCTATAATTTTTTCTTTCTTGCTGATACGAACTTTTTTGCTCAAGTGCAATCAAGATGAACACCAGGCAAGCATTTTTGCAAAGTTTGATGACTCTCGGAACATTTTAGCAAATTTTATGACTGCATCAAAATTGAAATTTTGAAAAATTTGACTAATTTTTGAAATGACGTAGCTCAATGGTGCCTCAACCAATTTTAACAATCTATAGCTTAAAATAAAGACAATTATTTTGCCGAGGTGCCATTTTTGTCGAATTTTCGTTACTGACGACAAAATTTTAGTTATTTTAATTTCTATCAAAAGTGACGTTTTAAAAAGCCTATCATATTGAGCCAAATCATAATAATTACAATTCAAAAAGTTCGGCGCCTCCAAATACATCTGCTCTAACAGTCTGCAAAGTTTCAAGCGGATCGGTGTTCGCAGCTGACAGTAATCTTAAAAAAATAAACGCTATAGCCCAATTTCAGAAACCTGAAGTTTGCCTACACATACATATTTTCCAAAAAATAGAGCTAATTTTTCTGTACTAAAATCCGTTGAGAAAAATTTCAGAAGCCAAAAAGTAGCTAACGAAAAATTAGTTTGAAAAATAGTGTATTTTTGTCAATGTTGGTCAACGTATTTTAGAGAAAAATTTCAGAAACCAAAAAGTAGCTAACGAAAAATTAGTTTGAAAAATAGTGTATTTTTGTCAATGTTGGTCAACGTATTTTAGAAATTTTTTTAGAAAGGTTTGCCTACACAAACGACTTTTTGAAAAGTTGCAACTACCAATCAACTACAAAGAACTGTTTCAAAAAGTACCAAAAGCCATATGAAATTTTGTGGTATATCGATTTAAAGATTTTTCCCATTGAAAAATAGGTTAAAATTTCAAGTTGAACAAAATTTGACGTTATATACATCAAATGAAAGCTAATTTAATTTGCAACAACTTTTCTTCTTGAGTTAATTAACGAAAACTTACGGGAAAAATTTTATCGCCCAAAGTCAGTTATTCAGAGCGCCACCTTAACTGTCGATAACACTCATAGCGTACGTACACCCCAACTATTTTGGTGAAACTAATAAGCACAATTTTAGGCAATTTTCCATATATTTCATTATTTTTTAGCTGTGATAATAAATAGTGTCTGCATGCTGTCAAGTAATTTATACATGTGTCACATTTATGTGTTATGCAAGTTGTACTATGCCAAACTAAGCGTACTAATTCAGTATATTTTTACTGTGACCAAAAGTTTGCCTCAAATTTTACTAAAAAGTCAAGAAAAGGCAGTTTTCAAGACTTTGAGCTCTAACAAAAAAATATTCAAGCTTCAAAAAATATTGTTGGAATTTATTTGGCTACTGTCAAATTTGCTTTCTTTGCATTCCCATGAACCCGTCACAATATTCGTTACATCAGCTAAAGTCTTTCATTGTGCTCAGAAATGGCGCATGTTTTTAAAAATGTTAAACTTAATTAACTAGGGCCTTATTGGGTCACTTCATATTATACAGCTTGTCCTTAACCGCTAAAAAAAATGCCATTTTTGGGTGCTGTTAGCGCTATTTGTGGTATGAATGCTATCGAAGGTGCTATATGCGCTATTTTTTATTTATGCATGAAAATTTCACAGCAAAATAGGCAGGAGCGATTTGCGCCACCGATCGTTAAATAACTACAAGGCTCAGTGCTCTACTATCTCAATTACAGTGGCCCATTTGTGCTTAGGTTATTTAGTATAGATAAATATCTATTTTTCGTTATTTGTCATTGTATTGAAAATATGACTTCTCTTTATTATGTATACGACCTCCAAGTAAAGAACAGTTCTAGTCGACGATAAAAAGAGTAGGTAAATATTTAAATAGCAGACAATAGCACATCATACGCGCTATATGCGTCACTTATAAATTAAATAGCTTATAGCATCTGGTGGTACTATTTGCGCTATTTTTTATTCCACCTGGTTCCACCATTTGTCATGGGTTTTAGCACCTATAACGTTAAAGTTTAATTATAGCCTATGATTTACACATGTACCTAGTACTACTTGACTGCTGCTCTTTTTTATCGGAAAGAGGGGAAATGGACATCGAATATTAGAATATAGAAAAATAAAATAAATTGAATCACTTAGTTTAAGCACGCTCATACAGCCTTTTGACCAATTTAACAACCCACACGTTCTTTCTTTAATTTAAAAACATTTTAGAGCCTGCATTTTCTAGTTATTGTCATAATATATCGGCATTCCCTTTGTTTACATTTTTACGCGGCGGCCTCAGCCGCCGCGTATATACTATAGTGCAAATTGCTGTTTATCATGTATCTACTCTTCTAGTGTAAGTTAACACTGTCATCTTGGGTAGGTCAGAAAATGCATTATATGTGTGGGTGTGTGTATTGATGCTGCATGTTGATCCAGGCTTGCGTGTGTAATTGCCAGTATTGTGTGTGAGTGGAAAACCAGCTACGCTGTGGGCTTTTGATTGCAGCAACGTTGTAAGGAAACCTGTTAAATCAATGTATCATAGATCATTCATCAGCGCGTCGGAATCAGGAAATCACGGACTTCAGATGATGTTTGCAATGGCAACCATGCCTTTTTGCGGTTGTGGATGTCATTGCGCTGTCGATATAACATGATTGATTGACTCATGTTATACAGATGGACACGAACATGTTTTAATTTTTAGTTTTACAGTTGCAACTATGTCTATTGTATATATTTGGATGCAAGTGGTTTGGCAAAATTTACAAAAATGACACAGCGGCACAGTACGATCTGTGGCTGACCGACACTGCAACTAACCTTGACACGCGATTTGTGGCACTTGACATTTATCTACGTAATTTTAGACCCCTGATTGCCCGAAAATCGAAAATATAGGTGACATGTGAAGTAGTTGAATTGTTTTACCAGTACTGCAGCTTCCGTAGGTAAAAACTTAAACTGACGCGCATTAGTTTTTTTATTACATCGTTTTTGACCGTTAGTGCTGACATAGTTGGCTAGAATTTAAGATTGAGCCTGAGGTGCAGTTTCTAAAATGGATTAAACGGATTAGATTAAAATTTGTTTTGCCAATGACATTGTTTATGAATTCATACGAAATTCACTAAAGCAATTATCTGTAGCACCTCCCGCTTGTGCAAACTTTAAGTCTACCTCAACATTGAGATAAGTTATTAGGCAAACAAATTATAAACTAATCCGTTTAATCCATTTTAGGAATTGGCTCTGAGAGTTGTCTCGCTTAGGGCCGGATTAAAGGGTTAGTTGTAATCGGACTAAACGGTTTAAAAATTATTCTTAAAAGTGCCATTCCAAAACTTCCGGATTAAACGGACTTTAATTCTCATTCACACACACACACACACACACACACACACACACACACACACAGTAGCCTACAGGGTGAAGTTGAGCTTAGGGCCCATACTTTTACCGGATTAAAAGGGTTAATTTTAATTGGACTAACTGAACGGTTTAAAAATTAAGCTTAAAAATGCCATTCCAAAACCTCTGGATTAAACGGACTTAACTTTTAGCGCGCTGCTTTTTAGTCGGACTAAATGGACTTAACTATGCACGTTAATGTTAAGCGTGCATATTAAATACGTTTAGTCCTGTGGTAGTTTTGGAATGGGGTCAGACTAAAATTAAGCCGCTTACTTATTTTAACTCTTTTAGTCTGTTTAGTCCGATTTGTCATTCCAAAACCTCGGACTAAAATAAGTCCAGTCCGTTTAATGCGGTAAAGGAATAGGCCCTTAGCTACAAAATATTAAAATTTAAAATATTTTGCTGCCGCGTTTTATATTCGAAGAATATCCTCAGCAGTGCAAGGATGTCGCGACAAATTCTATCAAAATTAATTGAACTTTACTCGCAAAACGTACTTGTTGCAAACATCGTGCTGCAGTTTTGTCTGTTAGAATGATTAACTTGCATAATGCACTGTCAATATGCAAATTGACTGTTACCGATCATATGTAAATATGTATGTATAAGTATGACAGTAGTAGTAGTAGTAGTAGTATAAGTATGATCATGTGTAATCGCGGTATGGACTATATACTGCGAAAGTCAAAACCGGGCTGACAAAAGTGCGGCAATCCGTGGGTAATGTCTGGCCTTAACTGAATCACCTACACACTCTCCAGTCTTCGTGACTGCTTATTTGCATAAGTATTTCACATATGCAAATAAGTCTTTTCCAGATTTTCACAACTCCAATAATCAGTCATACATCATTCATCCAGATGATTTTGTAAAACGTGGTTTGCACGATTTTTGAATGCGAAAACTTAATGTAGGTTTTTCGATACACTACATGTATAATTTGGCACAAGGAGATACCTAATTAATGTATTTCACATACACCATCTTTAGCGTATGACTGATAGTATGCATATTATGCATTAATTAATAATAAATTTTTACACAGAGTAGTGTTTTTGAAAACTAAGTACATAGTAACGAACATAAAATTGTGTTTTTTCAAATTTGTACACGGTTGGAAATCAAATACACAAGACATTTAGAGTGTATTTTACAAAAGTCGTTTACTAAAGCATGGTTTTACGTATGTTTTTGTTTAATTTGCACATTCGTTAAAAATTTCGTAGATTTTTTAAATTTTTGGTTTTAGCTCAGTTAAAATTTCAATCTTGTAGCACAGCAGGTCTCTGTTTTGCTGAAATGCAAACGATAGCGCTTCACTAACTTTTTTGCAAACGCAAAGATGCTGTGTAAACACATTTATTTGAAATAGTATAATTATTCTGTTCCAAATGATGAAAGTGATGACAGTGAAAGTAATGTAATGATGATTAAGTGCACACATTACGTTTGACAATATGCTTAGATAAATATGCTTTTGACTACGGCTGTATACAAAACCAAAATAAGTCAACTTGCTATAAACGTATTAGTATTAATTATTATTATTATTATTTCGTTCTCATTAAGATTTCTGATTGAGAGATGGGAAAAGGTATGGGGTAAGGAGGGTATATGTTTGTTAGCATGTTTAGCGCAAACAGGGGAGGTGGTGTGGAGCAGGACATATGTAATAATAACGCAAATAACGCAAATAGCGCTGAGGGGTGAAGGGGGAGGTAATTTTTTTGTTCTGTGTACGCTTACACGCGACAGTTAACCAATAGTTTCAGCCTGACATTAATACAAACAAGCAGCAATTTTATGCAAAATTTATGGAGTTCTTATCCATGGCCATAACCACCATGGCACCAGTAGCAGTAATTTTTAGTGCAAATCGTATTCGGCAGAGTTTAAATCACTTGGAAGAAATTGCTTCAAAAGAAGTTAGACCTGTCGCTACGTACCTGTTTATTGTTAACACCAGGAAAGTTTTTTTTGGTATTACTGGTAAAGTGTTGATAATTTTATGCCTTTGTTCACAATCCAAATGATTATAAACCGTTAGTTGTTTCGAAAATATAGTTTTTTTGCCTTTGAGAAAAACATCAAGTAATATATTATGTTGCAAAAATAATTTTTTATTTTCAAAAAAATATAAGGATAAAAACGTTGCGCCGTCCGCGGTCTTACGTCCGCGGTTCCCGTGCCGGTGTTAATAACCAACTAAAGACTTTGCCACAGCCACAAGTTTCTCAGGGCTCATTTTACGAGGGTTTCTATTGGCTTAAATGTATCAATATTTTTTACACTCTCAAACATGCAGAAATATCAAGGGTATCGCAGGCGTAACCAAACAACTTTAGTTCAATAAAAATAGCCTAACACACCTCAAAACAATCCTGACTTCCTGAAGAAGACCCGGCTTTATCCTCCTCAGCCTACATACATTATGTACTTGGTTTTTTGGGACAAAGCTTTGCAATTTTTGGTAACGAAGGCACCAACCAGCAACGCAAACTTTTTTGCCATGTCGTAACATGCATGGATATTAAAATTTTACGGTCATGACTAACCCACAAGCATGCAGCAATCGATGAATACAGCCTCAAAACAGTATTGTACACTTTGGGCTAGTTTGTTCAAATTAAAAACCTATATTGTAAAATTTTCGGCATTTTAGAGCCAAACAAAACCAGCAAAAAGGTAGATATTTGCCCTTTTCTAACAGATTTAGATACAACCTTTTAGATTCTATTTAAGACAGCCTAAATCAAACACCAATCAAATGTTGAATAGTTTTTTCAAATTTTTGCAGCTACCGCCTATTTGCCTTTTACTTAGTTCTGGGTAGAACTGTACACTTTTTCGGAGTTTTTTCAAACAAATATTGAGTCAATATAATTAATAATTAATTACTTTTTTGACATAAAAAGTGTCGGTCAGAAAAAAACTTAACTCATTGTGCCTTAGAAAACAGAATAAAATAATATCTTTTCATCTCGGCGCTACAGTAACCTAAACTTTTCAGCATCAACAAAAAAGGCTAACTGACTGGCCGCCCGGGCCAGCTTACACACAAATCACACACAACACTAAAATTACACACAGACACACACTCTCAGTTTCCCCAGCGAATACACGTAACACGTGTAATTCGCTAGAGAAAATCAAATGTAAGGTCCTGTCGCTACTGTGGTAGCGACAGGAAAAATACTACAAGAATTCTACTAACTAATTCTAATGATAACTACAGAAATACAAGTAACACTGTGCAACCAATTTATTAAATAAACAAAACAGGAAACGGTAGTTTAAAGCCTTAAACTAGAATCAGGTTCGAAACAACTTGAAGTCGCGAAAAGACAGGACGTGCCATTTGCGAAACGAGAAAAAGTTTTAAGGTATGAATAGGGATATGAATAAATTTTATCAAAAATTAAAAAAATCCAAAATTAAAAATTTCGAGACCTCTCACTAACCCAGCAGTTTAGTCACAATTTGCGGGTACCACACATCGTCCCTCGCTGTTATAGTAAAAGCCCGGTTCGCAAATACAGGCGGGTCTACAGTCAAATGTGCACAGTTCAGTGTTTTCACGGTTTTCGCAGGTCGGAATGCAGGAAGAGGACTGACATTCAGCAAATGTTTCGTAAGGTGCTGTGCAGTCTTCTGAATAAACAGAAAATCATGAGTTCTAGTATTGTTCTGGCTACAAAATCTAAAACTAGTTACAGCAAGTAAATTTGGGCGCAAAATGTAATTACTAAATATTGCACTAATTAATTGGAAACACCTTTTCTGTGTGCGACAAAAAATCCTGTAGCGTAGCTTAAAAACTGGAAAACTGCTAAAGTGTATAAGCAAAGCAAATTATAACGGAACCGGTTATATTTGGCATCATGCCGGTTTTGGTCTAAAAATGCTGCTGCTTTGGTTCCGATTCCGACTCAGTTTTCAGTTTCAGTAGAATCGACCTCATTTCTACCTGTGCGGGCTAATGGTATGTAATTTGCCGATTTTTTGACCGGGGTTATATTTATAAAAGTAAAACCGACCAGTTCGTGGCATTTGACCTTGACCTGGCATTATTGAAAAATCCAGTTTGGGAACATCCTAATTTAGAACGTGCCCATTTCGGTATGTTGTAGGGCTCATTTCAATGCTTTTGCAGGATTTGTTTGGGCCCCACTTAGTAACAATTTGAGAACTTTAATGTGCCGCTAATGCCGTAAACATGATGCTTCGAATTGATTATAAATACACAAGTATAATAAATATATTAAAAGCTAAATATACTATAAAAACAATACTGCCTATTACAACTGTTATACTGCGGCCCCCGGTCTTATATCTTCCGCGTGAGCTGGCGGGCTAATCTCAAGAGCAATGACCGGTGCCTAGCTGTGCCGGAGAGCACGCAGTGATAACAACTTGACGCTAAGAGGCGTCGAAACTACGGGTCTAGAATTTGCTCAATAACTCAGGTTCGGGAGCACTCTAAGGAATCACTCTACGGGCCCAGATGGCCTCTAACATGGCATTCTGCTAGCCCAGAAATCACTCAGAAATGTCAAGCTCCTAGTGGGCGGCACCCTGAGAATACAAGACAACATATTATCACGTGGTAAGACATACCTGGTCTCGCATTAATGTTTAGTGAGTTCACTATGGCCACTAAAACAACCACAAAACAGTATAATTCGGTAGACAGACACAACTATTGATAAGTAGAAGACTGCACTGGTCTAAATCTTTAGCTACAACCGTTCTGTCAATTTAGGTAGGTATGTAGGTTTGTTTTAAGGGCCGCAAAACGTAAAACCTGTGTTGATTTTGATGTCAGCTTGTTCCGGACCATTTATCCTGATAAGGGCCCAATTTTATAAAGATTTCAACGGCTCGTTGAGCTCAACCGGCCGTTGAAAGTTCTCCGTTGAAAAAATTTCAATTTTATAAAGACTAAAAATGCTCCGTTGAACTCAACGGGGCCGTTGAGCTCAACGGAGCCGTTGAAATTGTTTGTAAAATTGGATAAATTTCAACGGCTTCGTTGAGCTCAACGGCGGCTTTTTAAAATGAAAATCGTTCTATCGTAGAACGATTACATATAAAATTTCAACGGCTCCGTTGAGCTCAACGGAGCCGTTGAAACATTTATAAAATAGAATGAAATTTCAACGGCTCCGTTGAACTCAACGGGACGCTTTTGAAAAAAAAAAAAAGAATCACGCAATTATAGATTTTATAACACTATTGCGAACATTTGGCAACGGGTCGGGTCGGTGGGCATGAGCACGGCGCAGAACCGATAACAAGCAATGTATAGTTGTCCACAAATAAATTTTGGGGCCTGTTGCACAAAAGTGTTTTTCAACGGCATGTTTTTCAACGGCTCCGTTGAGCTCAACGGCGCCGTTGAGTTCAACGTTGACATTTTTATAAAATTGGGCCAAGGTCAGAGTATTTTCAAGGACCAATCAGGTTTTTTTGGTCTGCATAAACAAACATGTCATGTTATAATGTACTTAGTACTTACCAAAGCACAATAGACCAATGATGATATTTATGATGCCCATAGCGGTTATAGTGCTAAAAAAGACATCTTGTTTTTAGTACTATCTTTATATTTTATAATTTTTAAGTTTCCTAGAAACAAAAATTAACAGTAAATTATCACAAGTTATCCATGACAGACGTACCACAGTTAATATTTTGCACAAAATTTTACGTAACTGAGGCTACAAATCCGACTTTATGCAGTTTGACGTGGTAAGTTACGTAAGCTTATTTACTAAAAACTTGCCTTACAATGGTTTGTAAAATAAAATGCCTTTGCGGTAAGCATAAAAAAAGTATTTGAATAAAAGAAAACGTAAAACAAGTAAGAAAATCGTCAAAATCGTTAGCATCAATTTCACTAGTCACAAGTGTTGCTTAACGGTTACTTGTTACTTACCGTTAATACTTAAGCAGTTATCAAATGCAAACTGAAGAGTGATGCGTATGAGCAAATAGCGGCCGTTATAAACAACATTTATCGCCGGCAAACACTTGCCCAAATAACAGTAAATAATTATTTATTCTTATCTCCTATTGCAGCCCTGTTATTGTGCGTTTACACTTTAGATTAACACAAAATTAAGCTAATGACAGCAATGGTTTCAATTCAATGCACCAGGCATCTATTAAGCATTGACAAACGATGAATACAAGCACTTTTGTTGTTGTTGAAGGTTTTCCACATACAATAATAATTACTATTTTACCGTTTCGATAAAATATAGCGCGGCGTCCATAAAACGATTTTGGGGCCAGATCTTGCATCTTTTTTAGGTATCTTTAGTTATTTGATTAAAAAGTCCTTCGTATATTTTATTTTTCCATATAATAATGTGTTAGTAAAATATAGTAGAGAAGTTAAATGTGAACCGGCCCAATAGTGGATCACCAGCTCTTTTAAACCTGAATAACTTCGCCGTGGCTAATTGATCGACCATGTTTTTTACATCAAAAGATACAGGGAACTTAAATGCCCAAACGGGGTTAAAACTCTT
>JASANF010008863.1:0-14538 GCA_030248245.1 Trissonchulus sp. WLG1_4
GTGTTTCTAAACAATTTGCACAATATTTCGCTGCAGTTTTAGTAAAGTTTCTTAACAACTTGTGCAACATTCCATTGCAGTATTAGCGAAGTTTCGAAACGATTTGCACAACGTTTCGTTGCAGTTTTAGTCAAGTTTCTAAACGATTCCCGCAACATTTTGTTGCAGTTTCAGCAAAGTTTCTAAACAATTTGCAAAACATTTCGCTCCAGTTTTGCCAATGTTTCTAAACGATTTGCACAATATTTCGCTGCAGTTTTAGTAAAGTTTCTAAACAATTTGCGCAATATTTCGTTGCAGTTTTACCAATGTTTCTAAACGATTTGCACAATATTTCGCTGCAGTTTTAGTAAAGTTTCTAAACAATTTGCGCAATATTTCGTTGCAGTGTTAGCAAAGTTTCGAATCGATTTGCACATTTCGCTGCAGTTTCAGCAATGTTAGTAAACGATTTGCGTAACATTTCGCTGCAGTATTAGCAAAGTTTTCAAACGATTTGCGCAACATTTTGCCCCAGTTTTGCCACTGTTTCTAAACGATTTGCACAATATTTCGCTGCAGTTTATAGTAAAGTTTCTAAACAATTTGTGCAACATTCCATTGCAGTATTAGCGAAGTTTTCAAACGATTTGAACATTTCGCTGCAGTTATAGTAAAGTTTCTAAACAATTTGTGCAACATTCCATTGCAGTATTAGCGAAGTTTTCAAACGATTTGAACATTTCGCTGCAGTTATAGTAAAGTTTCTAAACGATTTGTGCAACATTCCATTTGCAGTATTGGCGAAGTTTCTAAACAATTTGCACAACATTTCGCTGCAGTTTATAGTAAATTTCTAAACAATTTGTGCAACATTCCTTTGCAGTGTTAGCAAAGTTTCTAAACGATTTGTACAACATTTCGCCCCAGTTTTGCCACTGTTTATAAACGATTTGAACAATATTTCGCTGCAGTTTATAGTAAAGTTTCTAAACAATTTGTGCAACATTCCATTGCAGTATTAGAGAAGGTTTTAAGCGATTTGCGCAACATTTCGTCCCAGTTTATTGTAAAGTTTCGAAACAATTCCTTCAACATTCTATTGCAGTGTTAGCAAAGTTTCGAAACGATTTGCACATTTCGCTGCAGTTTGAGCAATGTTAGTAAATGATTTGCGTAACATTTTGCTGCAGTATTAGCAAAGTTTTCAAACGATTTGCGCAACATTTTGCCCCAGTTTTGCCACTGTTTCTAACCGATTTGCACAATATTTCGCTGCAGTTTATAGTAAAGTTTCTAAACAATTTGTGCAACATTCCATTGCAGTATTAGCGAAGGTTTTAAGCGATTTGCGCAACATTTCGTCCCAGTTTATTGTAAAGTTTCGAAACAATTCCTTCAACATTCTATTGCAGTGTTAGCAAAGTTTCGAAACGATTTGCACATTTCGCTGCAGTTTGAGCAATGTTAGTAAATGATTTGTGCAACATTCCATTGCAGTATTAGCGAAGGTTTTAAGCGATTTGCGCAACATTTCGTCCCAGTTTATTGTAAAGTTTCGAAACAATTCCTTCAACATTCTATTGCAGTGTTAGCAAAGTTTCGAAACGATTTGCACATTTCGCTGCAGTTTGAGCAATGTTAGTAAATGATTTGTGCAACATTCCATTGCAGTATTAGCGAAGTTTTTAAACGATTTGCACAACATTTCGCTGCAGTTATAGTAAAGTTTCTTAACTATTTGTGCAACATTCCATTTGCAGTATTGGCGAAGTTTTTAAACGATTTGCACAACATTTCGCTGCAGTTATAGTAAAGTTTCTAAACGATTCCCGCAACATTTTGTTGCAGTTTCAGCAAAGTTTCTAAACAATTTGCAAAACATTTGGCTCCAGTTTTGCCAATGTTTCTAAACGATTTGCACAATATTTCGCTGCAGTTTTAGTAAAGTTTCTAAACAATTTGTGCAACATTCTATTGCAGTATTAGCGAAGTTTCTAACGATTTGCACAACATTTCGCTGCAGTTTTAGCAACTTTTGTAAACGATTTGCGCTACATTTTGCTGCGGTTTTACCAGTGTTTAAAAACGATTTGCATAACTCGCTGCAGTTATAGTAAAGTTTCTAAACGATTTGCGCAATATTTCGTTGCAGTTTTACCAGTGTTTCTAAACAGTTTGCACAACATTTCGCTGTAGTTTTAGCTAAGTTTAAAGCGATTGCGCAACATTCCGTCGCAGTATTAGCGATGTTTCCAAACAACTTGCAAAACATTTCGCTCCAGTTTTGCCAATGTTTCCAAACGATTTGCACAACATTTCGCTGCAGTTTTAGCAACTTTTGTAAACGATTTGCACGCACGTTTCGCTGCAGTTTCAGCAATGTTAGTCGCAACATTTCGTTACAGTTGTAGGCTATTTTGCGAAATTCCATATTTGTAGCGATTTTTTCGTTTTTTCGGTCATTTTTGAAGCATTTTACGGCGATCTGAAGCGATTTTGGGGTTTCAGAGAGGGGGGCTTGTCCCAACTTGTCAAATCTGAGGGGGGGGCTTGTCCCGGAATTTCAAATCTGGGGGGGGCTTCCCCCCCCCCCCCCAGACCCCCCCCCATGTACATCTGTGGTTGTAGCAATTTGCGCAACCTTTCACCCTAGTTTTTCCAATGTTTCTAAACGATTTGCACAACGTTTTGTTGCAGTTTGAGCGAAATTTCTAAACGATTTGGGCGACATTTCGCTGGAGTATTAGCAAGGTTTGTGAACGATAGCGCAACATTCCGTTGCAGTATTAGCGAATACCGTTATTTTAAATAATTAATATTAACATTAAAAGTCGCTATTTAAAATACTTTTAATATTAATAGTTGAATTAAAATTAAATTTAAAATAATTTGGTCCAGATTGGCCAGTCAGGTCTAGTCATCCAGTTGGCATGTGAGAGGGTGTCTCTCTTGCAGAAGAAAAAGCAGACGCACCTGTCTCTCTGCCTGTGATTTAGTGCATCCTCATCTGCCACAACAAAGCTGCGAGGTTTGATTCTAGGGCCGGATTGACTTGGGGAGTGGGAGTCAGTTCCAGTTTGATGTTTGTTATGTAATAAAGCCAATTGCCAAAAGCCAAAAATTTGCTAAAGACAAATTTACCGTTTCTACACGTTTACCTATTTTTAATTTACACAACGTTCAGTCAATACATGGAGAGCCCTATCTGTGTGACCCCTATGTGCTAGTGCGCCTAGCTTAAAAATGGGGCACGTTTTGTATTTGTGGAAAAAAATTGAAAAAAAAGAGTTGAAATTGATAATTAATTGATAATCACATTGAATGAAAGCTATGACTAAACAGTGAAGTGGTTTAAGGGGGTAGTGTCGCGAAAGCAGTTTTGCTCATAGGTTGCAAAAAGAGATCGTTTTGCTTTGAACTTGTACGTTCACTGAGAAACTAGTCCAATGCTATACTATGTTAAATAAGTACTGCCAGACAGTAGACTACCAATATCTACCAATATCTTGAACTAATCACCGATTGTAAGCCAGACATCACACAATAAGGACATGAAAATTCAAAAAATTCAGCCAGATATCAGATTGGCCAGCTTGTGAAGCACACATAACGTGTCGACGCACAGGTTTTTGCCACAAATAAGAAAAAAGAAAAATGAAGGTTCGTTTTTCTTTTGATTTTAAAATAAGCGTCTAAATTTTTCACAATTTATCATTATTGCTGTGAGTACTTCACTGTTTACGCACAGTTTCACAGTTCAAACAGGTATTACTCCGCAACCACTCAAGCAATTTGCACTAAATTTTGTGTGCACAAACTACAACATATGTCCTTTTATTCTGTGTAAATAAACTAAACAAATAAGTTGCTAATTGTGACGAAAAAATCGAATGTGAATAGGTTTTTAAAACGTCATTTTTCCGACTTTGCGACCTCACTGCAAACAGTATACTGCATCAATTTTGATGATACTTGGCGAAAATAGTTGCCTTAAGGGGGTAGTGTCGCGAAAGCAGTTTTGCTCATAGGTTGCAAAAAAAGATCTTTTTGCTTTGAACTTGTACGTTCACTGAGAAACTAGTCCAATGCTATACTGTGTTAAATAAGTACTGCCAGACAGTAGACTACCAATATCTATTAATATCTCGAACCAATCACCGATTGTAAGCCAGACATTTCATAATAAGGACATGATAATTCAACTAATTCGGCCAGATATCAGATTGGCCAGCTTGTGAAGCACACATAACGTGTCGACGCACAGTTTTTGCCACAAATAAGAAAAAAAATAAAGGTTCGTTTTTCTTTTGATTTTAAAATAAGCGTCTAAATTTTTCACAATTTATCATTATTGCTGTGAGTACTTCACTGTTTACGCACAGTTTCACAGTTCAAACAGGAATTTCTCCGCAACCACTCAAGAAATTTGCACTAAATTTTGTGTGCATAAACTACAACATATTTCCTTTTAGTCTATGTAAACAAACTAAACAAATAAGTTGATAATTGTGACGAAAAAATCGAGTGTGAATAGGTTTTTAAAACGTCATTTTTCCGACTTTGCGACCTCACTGCAAACAGTATACTGCATCAATTTTGATGAAACTTGGCGAAAATACTTGCCTCAACATATATTTTCAAAATATATAAAGAACGATGTCTTATCTTATTCTAAAAATGTTTTACAGTTACGCAAAATCGACTGCTTTCGCGACACTACCCCCTTAATGCTAAGAAGCTAATACTGTAAACACGCAGCTGAGTTTCAGCGGATATAATAGAATTCTCCTATAATTCCAAACTTTGATACTAGCGCGGCAACCATCTTACTTATTGGCATTATTTGATGCTTTTGAAAAACTTGCTGGGTGTGGGCATGTTCCGACATGATTAATAAGTGTAGCTGTTTTTCTAATCATACATAATCAAACTAATCCTAATAGGTTTTAAACTGTTATCGAAACCAATATATAGTTGTTGATCAAGCTTGAAACGTTAGAGACCTTGGAAAATTTCACATAATTTGATAAATTTAGTTTATTTTGTATAATTATACAAAGTTACACAATTTGATAGTTTTGACGCAATTTTGGAATTTTCTTAAAAGGCTTCCCGAAGAAAAATGCTCTTTTTGCTTGCTTTGGGGCGGAAAACCACCAACTCCCCCCTCCGCCGCAAAAAAAAAAGGGACGCGGGGGGGGGGGGCGCATATATAAATAAAAAAAAATAGTGCGGCGTTTCGCACTTTTTGACGCAAAGAACACTGCGTCCCCGCAATTTCATCGTGGATCTTAGCTTCTGAAATACCGAACCGGAACTAAAAAGTCTCGTATATAACTGACTAACTACCGGAATTCTGTCGATTTTTGAAAATGAGCTGAAAAACTCAAAACTGCGGTGTCGTATTAATTTTTTTCCGGAATATTGCAAAGTTTGATCCATAAAACATAGAATTACCGCTCCCTCAGTCCCCGAAATCCGGCCAACGACGCCCTGGGGTCCCGGGCCCAGGGGGCCCCTTCAAATAACTTTTCACACCGTTACATTGTATAATATTTGTGACATCAAGTTTTTTTCTGAAACTCTTGCAAATTTACAATGACTGTTTTTCATGAGAACACTTCCGCAGTCCCAATACTGTGTTGAACAACTTTATTATTAATGTACTGTATGTTTGGTAAGCACGGGACGTGTGTTGCTGTGGTCTTGATTGTCACTGCATGTTCTTAAGTTCTGAATGTTGAACTCATGAGTATATTGTGGTGATGTATATATCCCTTAGCCTGCATTAGTTTTGTTCAATATGTTAAGCATGTTCATTGTTTGACTAACGTGCATAGCCCCCAATGTGTGGAAATTATTGTGATACTAGTGATTGTTGACAATTAACTGCCTCGAAAATGAAGCAAAACGTGACAAGCTGCAAAAATAACCGTTGGTTTGTGTTTTTTGTGTATTTGGTGTCTCTATCTGCCCGCGTACGTTAAGCGGCATCTGTTTGTTGTGTTTTGTTTGCGGTGTGGTTGGTTTGGACGTTTGGTTATATGTAACTCACAATATTTCGTAACGACGATTGTGCAATAGCTTGTCTTATCGCGAAGTGTATATACTAGTATTTTACTAAGTTAAAGTTGTTATTTTGTGTAAGAATGAAGTTACCACTTTGTTCAGTGTGACCCTAAAGTTTAGGGCCTAAACTTTCGAACTGTATATATATAATATACATATAAAACAATAGCTGTTTATTGTGTCAGTTTGGTTTCGTGCTTGCTCGTTACCAAATTTTGTGGAAAAGTTGTCCTTGATAATGAAATTCTTTAACTGTCCTTGGTATGTATTGGAAATTGGAATATAAAAATTTTCCCTGGCTTCTGTATATATTTGTCTATAATCGGGTATTTATTCCCTATATTTATATTATGTACTGGCTTCTATTACTATAATATATACATGTATGCCATGCGCTACTGGCTTTGCTGGTTCACTATGCTACTGTGACTTCTTCTTGCTCAAGTAATCTGTATATAGGTCGTCAGATCAGCTGCACATGCAATATTTTAGACGTTGGATTAGCGATGAAAACTAGTGACTTCGGATTTGATCAGTGTCTGACTGGGGAGATTTAGTGAGGGGTCCATACATGGGCGTGGGGGGGATTGCTCCCCCCCAACCCGACCTCGCTGCTCCCCCCCCCCCAACAGAGGTCCGCTCCCCCCCCCAGAATGTTTTGAAGGCAGCTCACGAAGCAAAAATCGGTGGCTCAGGAGCAAAATTGGTAGCTCACGACTAGGGATCGACCGGATCCAAAATTTCTGCCGGATCCAGATCCACTGGATCCGGCCGGATCCGGATCCAGCCTGAGGCAAGGGCGTACCCAGGGGGGGGGGAATGGTGGGAATTCCCCCCCCCCGAAATTTTTCCCCAGTGATTTTTTACACAATGGTCCCCCCTTTGGTTTTTATGGTCCGGCCGGAAAAATTTTTTGATACGTCTCCAATGGACTAAATTTGGCCTAAAAATCAAAAATTTTCCCAATTTTTTTCTGGGGGCTGCCGCCCCCAGACCCCTGCTACTATGTGGCTTACTATTCCTCGTTATTGTCTGTCATCAAAGCCTATGCATGTATACACAACTACATTATGCTGCATGTGCATGTCTACACGAGTATATTATGCTACATTTACTTGTGGAATACATTGTCTGATATGACACTCCCAACTTTTGTTTTAAATTTTGTCGGAAAAATTTCTGATACGTCTCCAGTTGACCAAATTCGGTCTAAAAATTGGAAAAAAAAAATTTTTTTTCTGAGGGCTGCCGCCCCCAGACCCCTGCAACCTTGTGTTATTTGGTTTTTATGGTCTGGCCGGAAAAACTTTCTGATACGCCTCCAATTGACAGAATTTGGCAAAGAAATCGAAAATTTTCCCTATTTTTTTCTGGGGGCTGCCGCCCCCAGACCCTGCAGCCTTGTGGTTTAGTAATCTTGCGTTTGTAAGGCGTTTTACGAGTGCTAAAATTGCTAAAAAGTGCATTTTAACCCATTACAAAAAATCGAAAAGTCATTCCCCCCCCCGAAATTTTTTTCTGGGTACGCCACTGGCCTGAGGCACACAGACATTTTTCCAAAAATGAAAAAAAATTTGTCTAACTTGACCACTGGCTGTCCCAGACTTCGATTTCGGGGGGTGGGCGGGGGTCTGAAGAAATTTTTTAACTTTATAATAGCGTTTTTCAGCTTTACGCTAATTTGTTATAGCCGCAGCCATATCGAGGGCAATGAATTGAGTCTGTTTGTAGTAAAAACCAGTGGTGCACCCAGGAAAAAATGGAGAATTTTTCAATTTTAAAGTTGAATTTGGTCAACTGGAGACGTATCAGAATTTTTTTTCCGACAGGGAACGTCACATCAGACAGAAGACAGTGTATTACACAACTAAATGCAGCATACTATGTAGACATGCAAATGCAGCATAATGTACTCATGTATAGGCTTTGATGAAAGATAATGACAAGGAATAGTAAGCCAAAGAGTTGCAGGAGTCTGGGGGCGGCAGCCCCCAGGAAAAAATGTGGGAAATTTTTGATTTTTAGGCCAAATTTGGTCAATTGGGGGGGACGCATCAGAAAAATTTTCCGGCCGGACCATAAAAACCAAAGGGGGGACCCTTGGAACAAATAGTTGTCGTCAAGAGGTGCCAATTTGATACTGGATACGGATCCGGCCGGATCCGGATCCGGATATCCGGTCGATCCCTACTCACGACACGAGCTAAATTGGTGGCTCACGAAGGAAAAACGGCCGGACAACTTGCTCCGCCCCCCACCCTCGATTTCTTTGGCTGCACATGTGTGGAGGGAGGGGTCCCGCCACCGACACCCCTATACCGAGATTTTCCTCGCAAGTCCTCACGTTTTTTCCAACGATAGATTTTCGCGCCCCTAAATTGGCGAAATTTTTGCAAAAAGAACGCTCAACAGCCTTCGAAGCTCGACCATTATATATATACAACTACCACCACCGATTTTTTTCATCTGCCTGAATTGCAAGTCTGATAAGATAACAATTTATATCAAGTTAGTCACCAGGCACGTTATATATAATTTTTTCATTAGGATTGTAAAATTCATGTAGTAGAAAATTAATTACCAATTTCTTGGGAAGGGTGTGGGATACTCTCCCTCTGGCTACGCTCCTGCAGAACACTATTAACCAGTTAAATATCTTGAAAAATATATAGTCAAGCGTGTGTTTTTATGGTTGATCAGCGATTCCGATTACTTGAGCAGTAGAGAAAGAAGGTTATAGACGATCATCCTGTTGAAGCGAAGAAGCGCGTGGGTTCGACATGTATATATATACTATACACATATATATAATATATATGTGTGGTCAAAAATCAAAATGTATGGGATTGGCGTGCTAGCGACTATGGTTGTGTTTTAGGTTTGTGTTGATTTCTAGCACTAGTGAATCAATCGCACCCAACCAGTCTTTGCTTCAATCTGCGTGCGCAGTGCTTAGCCTAAATTGCGCTGTCTTTTTGATCTTCGGCCGCTGAGCAGAAACAGCCGTATTATTTATTGACAGGTATTTTCAGTATGTTGCAACGACTGCTTTGCTCTTATCGTCGTGTTTGTGTATATATTTCCCTGTAAAGCTTGCCTTACATGCCGTATACGGCATTAGTTTTAGTTTTGTAGTTTAGCTGTGCTTTAAGCATGGTGAAACTCCTGGTGCTTGCATGAAATACCATATTATGAATGATTATTCAATGTAACTTTTGAAATCTGTTGGAAATATCACTAGTGATCAGCGTATATATTTAGTCATTGCGTAAATAAGAATCAGATTATAATTTATTTTACAAGGATTTTTTTAATCGTAAGCGAAAGTGATCAAAGAATTACATCGGTGAACAAATCATTATTTTTACATTTTTCTTGTATAAAGTGCAGTTTTCGATACATTTCCCGCAGTTTCCAAAGTTCGTTAGCTCACACAGATTAACTATATATATATACTACGCACTAGAAGATGTAATCAAGAGGATAATTACATTCTAGTAAAGTTTATAGTATATATACATATAATACGGCATGAATAGCTTTTATGATATAGTAATTTGGCTCCATTGACTATTCTTTCGGTGGAATATGGCTTCGTGTCGCGAAAGCAGTCATATTATTTGATACAGGCTCGGATCTAAGATTAAATTTTTTCCATGGGGCAGGAAAAAATATATATTGTATATGTTTTAAATTTTTCTTCAATAATAGGCATAGGGGAACCATTTGGTACATTTGAATGACAGAAAAATATCAGAGGAGGGGTCGTGAGGCCCTGATGCCTTCTCTCCTAGATCTGCTACTAGTTCTGAATATTTTTTCATTGTGAAGTTTGTTTGCCACTATTCACTTCACTTCTACTAAGGGTTAAGGGTTAATAACGGATTAAGGGTTAATTTTATGCTATAATAAGTGCAGTCCGTTTAATCCGGTAAAGAAATATCTAATAATGTATTCATTTTCATATGCATGTTCAGTGTTAACAGCACACACAATACACGTATATATGTGCACAGGGTGGGGTCGGCTCTGTCTAGATTTGCAACGGTGAACCACATCCTTGGGTCTGAACAAATCACGCCACTCGATTGGTGCAAAACTTGTCCAACGGTTAAAAGTTTGCAGAAAGGTCATGATTTATAGAGTTTACTAACATTTTTATGGATTTGGATTGAATTTTAGACGTTATAGTTACTTATGTCTGGCTTGGCATTAAATTTTGCCCCCCCCCCACCCACCGCGACCACCCCATACAATTTTGCCTAACAATATGCCAGCATCACATTCACATTCATTTTGTCCAAACGTTGATTTTGTTGACCCATTTTTTATTAAATTCTTAAATTATATTTTTATATCTTATTCCGGGTTCAGCTCAATAGTATTTATCCGTAGATGGGGTTTGTACTTATCACGTCCTTTTTTATGTATATACCTTACTTAAGAGCGTAGGTACCCATTCCTCGAATCCGGACATTGGAGTCCTGGGTTGGCAGGATCACACGGGTAAATCACGGCTCAAGGCTCAAGGAAGTTATCTGCGTAATTACGCGTAATATATATAATAATACGGAATATAATCATGCTCTAAATAATTCCTTTTAGGTTACAACCAATTATCGAATTGCTTATATATAGGTATTGTTTGAGCCTTGAGGTCGCTTATTACTTCGATGTTAAATATAGGTGTGCTTTATCTTGCCGTAGGCTGTTGGCAGACATGTAAACGCAGTTGTGGTGGACTACGGACATAGTTGTAGGCAAAATTTTATGGGGAGAGGCTGGCCCCCTTTGACAAAAAAGGGCATCAAAGATCAAAACCATACCACATACTCATACATGTACACGGGGTCTCTGTCTGGGGGGGGGGGTTTGTCCCATAATTTACGAAATTTTAGGGGGGCTTGTCCCGATTTTTTAGCGGCTTGAACGGACAAAATTTCGAATTTTTGCCAACAAAGGGAAATTTTTGACACAATTTGGCTGTTTTAAGAAATTTTTTCGCTTTTTGCCCATTTTCGAAGCACTTTACGGCGATCTGGGGCAATGTTTGAGTGTTCGGGCACCCGTTTTTTTAGCATTAGGAGGGGGCTTGTCCCGGTGGGTAATTTTTGTGGGGGGGAAGCTTGTCCCGGTTTCTAAATTTTGTGGGGGGTTTGCCCCCCCCCCCCCCCAGACCCCCCCCCTTCATGTACATCTGTGCACATACTGAGTCATCGATACAACTAAAAAGTCCCTAAAGTGTCGTTTTTAAAAAAAATTGGGCTATGGGGACACCCGATTTAAAATTTTGTGGTGGTAGGCTGTGGCACGAATGAGGAGGGCGTCACCCTCCAGCCACTTCCCTAAAAGTATGCCGGGGACTTAGCCTGTCTCTTTTTGATCTGCAATCTTTCTTGATCGAAATTGTTTTATTTTTTATGTTGTCAGTTTTCGGTTAAATTTCAGTGAAGTTCGCTTAGCGCAGCTGGAAAAAATAATTTTCGTCAAGTCATGGAATATATATGCCGTTGCTGTTTCTGGATATTTTTAATGTTCAATTGTTAATCATATAGCTGCAGCTTATTTGTAGTTGTGTATGAAGTTCGTGAGTGCGATTGTGTGGTACACCATGCCATATATGGCTGGTGGTGTCACACACGACATCACGTTCTTACTTTCCGTGGAGCATTTTCTTAAAAACGCACGGTGAACCAGAAGCTAAACTTCATATAGAGCCAATTATATATATAGGTTTATAAAGCCAGCTGTTTTTGACAGAGCATAAAAACTCTGCCGTTATTAACAGAGCATTTTAGATATAATCTGAATTGAAAGTAGCTAACAAGCTAATCTGGCTGTAGCTTAGCTATTAGTCATTATTTGGAATATGGATGTTTTTATTTAATACATTTTGCATTGGTTCTGTTTTCTGATTCTGAATGACTGCTGATTCATTACCGGTCATTTGCAAAGACTTTAGGGCATATAATAGTACTTATTACCGAATTATACTTCCTTTAATCTGACCAATTAGGTGAAAAATTAGTTAGTGTTTTTTTGAGTTATGGTTTTTAGGAGGAAGCAAACATACATATAATATTGAGCTGGGCAGCTGTCAGTGGCGGATGAATTTTTCAGGCAGGGCGCGATTAGAATGTTATATGGAAAGAACTTTCAATTCAATATGATATTAAGGCTGTTTCACACGATGGGGAAACCGTGTAATTTGCACAATGGGGTGCCACATGATGCCACATATGCCTAAAGGGGATTTTTATGATGGTGCGATATAGGGCGCCCCACGACGAGATTTTCCATGTTATGTTCTATATCAACGTTAAACAGGCTTTTGTTTATGGTTTTTTGATAGTAGAACAATCGGTATATCGGTTAATCCATCGGGAATCTTTGCAGTTAATACAGGCTGAAAGCTGACAAAAACAATTGTTGTTGACTTGACTTCTGTGTGAAACTATGTTAGTCAGGCATGGTGGACACAGGACCTGGCAGGGTTGTGGGCTGTGGCCTGCTGTGGGTGCCAGTTGCTTCGGTTGTTTGTACGTCTTGGGCATACAAGTTGGGTATTTTAGCCTCTGATACGCACTGCAGGCTGCATGTGTAGGTCAACTTTTTACCCATGGCAAAAATTCGTCACACAGTCCAATTTTCCCAGAAACAGACACATACATGCTTATTAGTGCCATTCAATTTAAGTTGCAATGTGAAAACAACGTACAGTATATACACTCTACGGTTACATACCCTGCTCCCAGCGCTTGTAGAAATAGACTTGACCTCGAGCATCAGCAAAAACATCCATTCTCTAAGGTACGGTTCTTAGAATCGCGGGGTCAGTGCTGGGTCATGGGTCAGGTTTCCCCATTTCTCTTCTAATGTCTGGGGTCAGGTTTGCTCGTCATATATGTACAAACATACCGCGAGTTTGGTTTGGTTGTGGGTCTTTAAGCTCTTGTGGTCATCTGTTTTCTGGCTGTAATAGCATTGAAGCCCAACGGGAGGCTATTAAATCTTGACAATTTCATAAATTGCTGGTATTCTAAAGTATAAAAAAAAAAACTCCATATCATTTTTAAAGTGGCAGGGCGTACAGATTTGTATTTAAAGCCATACTCTTAGTCTGCAACCATAAATATCAAACCTCTCTACTTCGAACTACTCATATTATATCTATAATTTTTCAAGCTTGCTTTGCGTTTTTTCATTAGCTGTCATTTCATAATTACATAACAAAGCTCTTTCATTTCCACAGTTATACTACCTGCCAGTTGCCACTGTAAATGGCCCGTGAATAATTCAATCTGTCACCTACAGATCTTTGCCAGTCAATTCGTGGAGGACATTTTTGAGTACGTCATAGCTAATGGGATCTGATACATTGTGCGTCGCACGTAAGCCACTGTTTTGTGTTGGCTTTCAAGGGATACTGTGTCTGTAGTCTGTACTCGGTCATAGAAAAAGTGACGCTCTAATTATATATATGAATTTTTCGTTCGATTTATACACACTTCTATGAAGTTAGCCTTTTAGTGAATCAGCTCAAAATATATAAATATTTCGTTTGATTTTTACTGCTACGAAGTTATTCTTTTACTGTTTTACCAGATATTACTATACTATCATTTAATAATGAATCTTCTGGGCACTAAATATCCCTAAATTCTTTTTGTATTTGTTTTCTTATTTATGGTAATATGATAATTACTATTCGCCATAGTGTCCCCAACCAACGCTTTGGCTTATTCTGCCCTAGTATACATGAACTTTTTAAAAAATATGGTTTGCGGAATAAAACAGGACAGCGTGACTGAAGTTTCTCTTTTCTGTAATATTCGTGACCATAGAGCGATTATTTGTGGTAACTTAACTGCGTATCACATTACAAATTTTTTGTGAGTTTTAGTTCCATCTCACTGTCTTTTTCGGCTATTGCCCTTAGCACATATCACCTGTCTGGTCTTCTGGCAATCCAGCCGTCCAATGAGGACATTTATTTTTTGCTTGTTTCAGATCCCGCTGCCCTTCACCATGCCGTCTGTGTCCCTCAAGTCGTCCTCCAATCACGGGGACACGCCCACGCCCCGCCCCCCTGCCCGCCAGTACAAGGTCATTCTGGTCATTGATCAGTCCAATCGAGAAGGACTGCAGACGCGCATGCATGTGGTCGAGGATATCAGTGCCGTGTGCCAGGCACAGGATATAGATCTAACGGTAGAGTTGATTGCCGAGATTGACGCTATAGAGCATATGCGAAAGTAGGATGACAATTCGGGGACAGGGGGGTCGGAGTCGGAGCAGTTTTTTGGGCATTTGGGGGATTAAATTCACGAGGCCTATGTGTGTTAAAGCACCCGTTCCCTTTGCCTTACTGAACTATAAGGACTTAAGATGAAGTTTATGTTAGCTTGAACGGCCTTAGCGGTTTGGATAAGTCAACGGCTTCAAAAAAATTACGAATAGTTAAAACACATTCCGAACGAACAAAAG
>JASANF010008867.1:0-11077 GCA_030248245.1 Trissonchulus sp. WLG1_4
ATTGTCTACTATCATTTTTTAATCCTCGTTACGTTAAGACCGATTACTACATTGGCTTACAGTGCAGAAAGCAGACGGTAGCTAGTCTTATCATTTGAATTAGTTGTAAACCTATTAAAAATTGTGAGAAAAAAATACGCGCGAGTTTGTATCAGGTGAAAATTTTTTGTTAGGGCCTATTCCTTTACCGGATTAAAGTGAAAGGAATAGGATACAATAGAATTAATAGAATTAATTTATTCCTTTTAATCGGACTAAACTGTTTAAAAATTATGCTGAAAAATGCCATTCCAAAACCTCCGAATCACATTGATTAAACCTTTAGCGCGCTGCTTTTTAATCGGACTAAACGGACTTAACTATGCACGCTAATTATAAGCCTGCATGTTCAATCCGTTTAGTCCAGTGGTAGTTTTGGAATGGGGTCAAGATGGAAAATCAAGCCATCCGGTATAGGAATAGACCCTTAGTTATATATGTATCATTTTCAGCGTTTACAATATCCGTATGATCAAACGCATTGTGCAGAAGACGATATTTTTCAATCAATGGATAATAATTTTACCATGTTCAATGCCGTCTGGCAGGAAATGCGAATCACCAAAAACCATGACTTGGAGTACACCTTCGAAGCATGCACGGCAAGCTGTGTTGCGTACTACATTGCGGCAAAGTGTGAATGCGCGGACACTATGTTTGTTAGCCGTAAAATGATGGAAACTTCTTTCCCCGACAAAACCTTTCCCATTTGCGACCCATCGAAACCAGAGCATTATAACTGTTTGATTGAGGTTGGTTGTTCTGGTACATATGCTAATGCGAAGTATGACGTGGGACATAACTCCAGCTGCTTACTGAAGTGCAACACACTCAAGTGCAAGTTTATTTCGACTGACAAGTAAGGGTTGTAGCATGGCTGCGAGTGCACTCAGATATTTGTATGCACGATGCGCTGGAAAGCTCCGAGTGGAAAGCACGAGTGCGCGCAGCGCACGAGTGCTTTGCACGAGGGCTTTCCAAGCAGAGTTGCATACTAATATCTGAGTGTCAGTGCTAGCCATGCTGCAACAGACTTGTCACATGGCCTTAACACCGGTGAAAAACAAAAAGTACGGTAGCGGTAGGATTCGAACCCACGCACATCTGACTGCCAGATCCGGAGTCAGGGCCGTAGACCACTCGGCTACGCTACCTTGGATGCCAAATGTTTGAATGACAGCACTGAGTTAGAAGTTATTGCGCAGAATAATTATTAAATGACATTATTAATGATACGGAACAGCTAAGTAACTGGTGTGTATGAGCAAGCCTACATATGTAACTGACAGGAGACTACAACAGCCCTTCACACTGTACGCACATTAATTTTAATCACAACTTGGGTGTTAACTACATAACTAGTTCTGAAGCAGCCGTTGTCGAGTGGTTACGATGGATGACTAAGAATCTTGATGATTTGTTGCGCAATGGTTCGATTCTCTCCGTTCTTTTTAAGGTTCTTTCTTACTTCTAGCAAGCGTGCGACAAATCTTTGAGTGCACGCTGCGTCGAATTCGCCAATGCTTATCGTGTATTCAGAGAGTGCAACAAATCTCTGAGTGCACTCTTGGGAGTTAAGTGATTAGAAGAGTAGCACGTATCAGAGATTTGTAGCACGGTTAATTACATAGAGGCCATGTGACAAGTTTATTTTGAGCCTTCGACGACACGAAAACTTTTGAAATAGTCATGCTAACAAGAGTACATAATATTGTCTCATTCTTTAAGAAAACTGAGATACATGCGGTTAATTAATTTTTAGTCGTTTTTCGCGGATCTCTACTCCTTTTTACTAAATTTTTTACTACATGTTCCTGCAATTCGATGTAAATATTTTTATGAAAATAGAAAGAATATTTTGAACCACTTATTAGTTGTAGACTAAAAAACGATTCAACATAAATAATAAAATTTGCGCAACTACAAATATTAAAAAATATTATCTTATATTATCTTATTGATTATTTCAATCAACTGAAATTTGTATGCGAATTTGTCTATTTTTTTATATGACATACTTAGTCTACTATTTACTGCGTCACTAAAATCAGTTCAGTATTAATTAGTTAGTATTAACGTAATAATGAGTTGATTTTTAACTTAGCATCAGAGTTGTTTATAGACGGTTCATTATAAGATATGTGATGCGCTGCTCCAATTGTCAAGTTCATATCTAGTTGAAATTTACCAAAGCTATTTTTACGGAATACCACAAAATTAGCTAGTTAATACAACTGTGTAACTAACTATCTAATTAACTACCATATTATAGCTTAAGGGACATACCTATATGGTTATGAACTGATCATTAAAGGTTCATATACATTGTTCATATAATTGTAATTACAGACTATTGAACAAATGAATTCAGAAAGTTCGGGTATATGCGGAATGAATGATTGTCCTATGCCGTGTCATGAGACCGACTATAGCTTTTTGGTGTCAACGTCCGCATATCCCTTTTGGAAATTCATTAAATCATTCTTGATAGATCAATGGCGGACCGCTATACAGAAGCAGAATGCGACAATTGATGATATTATGGTTAGCGTTTGAATGAAATCAAATTTTAAAAAAAACAATTTTTAAAAACTGGTAGTCATGAAAGTAGTATCTACTTTGCAATTTGCATATTAAGTTGTCAATATTTATGCGACGTTAGCTTATTTGCAAATTGCAGCACCTTATGTCTTGCATGTCAGTTTAGACGCCATAAAACTTGGGCAAGTTAAATTTGCTCAATTTAAGTAGTTTTAAAAACATCCTTGAGTTGTTATAACAAAAATCAAGCGGAGGTATGAAAATAAAAAATGGCTGCATTTGCAAGAATGTTGTTTTTTCCTTATTTAAGGCTAGTGTCCAAGACTATAACTGGGGTTTGCCAAGGAAACTGCTAGAACAAGTGTTGCTGCCGGAAAAACCTAAGGGTGATAAAATTCGAGATCTGTCCGACATTATATCAGAAGATATTCTCAGTTTGAACGTATACTTTGCTCGATTCAACATCATCAAATATGAGAAAAATGAAGCATTATCAAGACTTAATTTGTTGTCTAGCATTGGCGGAACTCTTGGTAAGGTTAGAATCCAAGACGGAGAGATGGTCCTAACCTTAAAACAGATTTAATTGATTTTATTTGGATCTAGTTAATTAATAACACCATATCGACTGTTATAGTGATTCAGTGGGGATGGCCTAGTACCAGTTCACAAACCGCCCCGGTTCGCAAACCAACAGTCCCGGTTCGCTAACTTTTTAATTACGGTCCAACTTTTGTCAGGGTCCCGGTTCGCAAACTCCTATTTATTCTAATCTAACACCTAATCCAACAGACACACAAAAACCAACACAAAATAAACTAAATAAACGCATAGCGGGATTAGACACGAACTTTTTAGTAGCTTGTGCCACACTTTTTGTGTAAGCAGAGCGGGTCTTTTGTCTTTTTTTGAGCAGAGCTTGAAACAATGCAGACATTGCCAGTAAGTCCAATCAATTTTGATCAAAAGTTTGCGAAATTCATAACAAAAAACAGGCACTATAATACAACCAAAAATCAACACTATAATACAACAACACTGGTTTGCCAAATTTGGAATTACCGGTACTACTAGTTTGCGAACCGGCACTATTTAATAAGGAGTTGAAAAGTTTGCGAACAAGGCCTAAGTTTGCGAACTGGGCCCAAAATGTTTGCGAACCGGTACCCAATTGTGGGGATTTTAGACGTGTCAATACGCTTACCAACTTTAAGCGCCAACACGTCTTTGTAATTTTCAAAGCTGTGGCGCTAACTTTTTGTAAAAAATGTGTTTGAAGGACCTTTTTTAAACTATTGTGCTCAAAACAATACCAATGGTTTGCTTCCAAAACATGGCATGCTTTTAGGCAAAATATACCTATGTGGTTCAATTTTTTCGAAAAACCGTTGATTTATAACCTTCCACAAAAACACCTAAAGACGCAATTACACCCCTTAAGGTGGCGCTCAGGGGAACCGACTTTGGCGTTTAATTTTTTTCAGCGGCATTTTTGACCATAATGTCTTGAAGGAAAGTTGTTCAAAAGGAAAATAGCTTTCATTTGATGTGCATATTGTGATAAAAAAATTTTTTTAATTTTTTGGACAATTTTGTAGCCGTAGCAAAAAAATGTTTCCATATAAAATGATTACTCATATCATTGAAATATGCGGTTTCTTAGCTTTAAATTGATGTATTAAACTTAAGAAGAGTTATTTAGCCGAGAAAATAGCAAATCCAAAATGAAAAACCTACAAAGCTGATAAATCTTTGAAAATATCAAATTTTTGGTTTAATTTCTTAAAAAATTGAGTATGGCTTTTTGTAACTTTTTCAACGGAAATATGCAGTCCTAGGAAAGGTCTAATTCTTGAAAAAGTGAAACGTGTGGGCGAACCTTACATTTTTGCGTAGCGAAATCGACTCCTTTTTTTGGACCTGGGTCCCAGCTGCCGTTTGCGATAGAGTTGAAAACTTGCACAATGAAAGAAAAAATATAAATGCAGACGTGAAAGTTTTTCGATTTTTAAATTTTGGCCCGCAGCACCTTTTGTAGTCGCTCAAACACGACTGATTTTTGAAAAATCAATTTTTTGCAACATCAAAAATAAAAATGAAAAATCGAAGATTAATCACGTCTAGATTTTTGAGAGATCTTTCTATTGATACCAAGATCATCAAAATCGGTTGAAGTTTCGCTGAGCTAGGTCAAAAACAAAATTAGTGTGAATAGGAAATTCGACATGGTCATAAAATTTGACACATTCACATTAAAGTGCTGAACTGTTTTGTCAATAGGTTTTTTGATGTCTCTTTGATATACAATTAAAGTGGTATTGCTATTTATTGCATGAGCTGAGCGCCAAACATGAGTTTTGTTGCTGAGCGCTACCTTAAATGGATTTTTTAGACCACTTTCCTATCATCAGCCGTTCCTACGTACGTACGTACATACTGTGTGAATCATATGAGTATAGTAACGCGTAATGAAATAAATATAATTCTAATCTTTTTTGATACGTACCTACCACCTGTACTTGTTTTTTGTCATTTCAGGTCTTTACACAGGCGTAAGCTTGATGACACTGGTTGAATTTATCCAGCTGTTTTTTGGAATAATATTCTGTCGTAGTAACAAAACAGTAAGCGATCCCGTCACACGAATTGATCGTAGATCCGCCAAAGTCCACTCAAAACAACGAAAAGTCATGTCACGTCAAAAAACGAGGCCCGTTTCTATCATCAGCCAAAAATTTAGCCGAAATGACACTGCTGACGATTTTTTTGATGACGTTCCAGGAAAAATAACTCTGGCCTCATATTTCGGTCCACGGCGATTTTAAAAACACAATAACAATGAATTTAGACTGTTATTGTTTTTTGTTTTTTTCGTTACTGTGCATTTTTCAGGACTATATGAATGAAAATTATATGTATGTGACACAGTTTGTATTGATTACCAGTAAAAAATAATGGGTGGTAAAGTTTAAACTAAAAAAATAAAATCTACTGTTAGGTCCAATTTTTAAAATTAGATTGCTTTGTATTCCTGAAGAGCCACACAGACGAAAACGATTCAAGACGAAATCGAGTTCAAAACTGCCACAAGGCGCAAAAAATGAATCATTTAATTATAATAATGAACACAGACTGAAATTAACCAGACATATTCAACAGAATGACATTCAATGAAAACAATGGTCTAGTACCGGTTCACAAACTTTAATTACGGTCCAAGTTTCATCAGCGGCCCGGTTCGCAAACTCTGAGTGCCGGTTCGCAAGCTTCTTTTAACATCTAATCTAATAGATATACAAAGATAAACGCAAATTATTGCCTAAAGGCTCCAGATGATAATGATTGTGAAACTTCAGTTCATTATTTACAACTTTAGAGGCAAAACTTTTTTTGCATTCTTTTACCATTAAAATAACAGTAATCACGTGACACTCAGCCCTGTTTATTCACGTACCTAAATGCCTACAAACGTACAAACGCAGGTTAGGTTAATTTGCATATTGACTGTAGCATGACGCAGACAGACTTTACGTTGTCAGTTTGTGAGTTGTGTTAATTCGGTGTGCAATTGTCGATGCCCCGTGCTATATGTGTTATACGATGATCTCTAAAGGCCTATTCACACGTGGGCTCATAAGCGGGCGCATGAGAGGGCGCATGAGATGGCGCATGAGAGGGCGCATGAGAGGGTGCATGAGCGGGTGCATTTTATTTTCACACTGCCTGCTGCATTATTTCACAGAATGCAGTATGCAAGTGTGCGTGTGCGCCCGCTCATGCGCCCGGTCGTGCGCCATGGCGTGCGCCATGGAGTACGACACGAGAAAAATGTGCCCTCGTGTTAATAGCCCTTAAAGTACTGTTTTGTATTGAAGTTTGTGTAACAGCTGTGTACACCAGACTACTTCAAACTAGAAGGCATTATTACACCAATGCCACATGCCTGCTGACTTTTTGAATTTGAGTTAAAAAAATCAATTGTTTGGACTTCACGCTTAATTTTAAACTTTGATAAATAGTTTTAAGTCATCAAATTACTGTTTACGCGCGGCGGTTTATATAAGGAAGCATGAAATGCACGTAGCAATAAAATAAATTTTAGATACAGTACATTACGTAGTGATGTTATTCTGGATCGTACCCAATGAATGGGGTGAATGAAGCCTTCTGACAATTTGAGTGAAATTGCAGGACAACTACCGTGATTTTTTATATTTTTGTTCTTTCTAGAGAAGGAACTATTTTGTTTTGATCCATAGTTGTTGCAGTGCAAAACACTGCCGCACGCACCAGATCGCCTACATGTTTAGTGTTTAAATCCAGCTGAGTGCTGGCTGCGTTATTTTTGTCTGCGTATATGCAAATACTTTAATCATAAATCAATAAATGATAGTGTGTTGTAACAGTGATAGAACTTTGTAGCCACGGCACCGTAATGTTTCACCTGCAGTATATAAGTGCACATGGAAAACACAGTTTACCGGTAATTTTCTTGGTCGACTCCGCTCCGCGAAAATAACTACATTTCAATGTACGGACTGCTCGCGGAACTTATCAGAAAAGACAAAAGGGCAGAATGAACAAAATAAAACCGAACACAACAGCAAAAACAAAGCAAAAAAAGAACAAAAAACAAAGTAAGTACGATAATTATATATACTGCAATGCACGTGTTGCGAAATGCGCAAGGGTGGTTATTAAATTGCTATTTTTCTTGTGACACTCAGTTTGGCAGCGAGTGAGTCGGCTACGTAACCATCCTTGGCGGTTTCTGATCTCCACCGCCCGTGGTTTTTAAACAGGCGGTCGCACACTCCGCTCCGCGCTGCGGCTGTAGCGCCGCCTGCGCGCAGGCTATGGATGCCGTAGTGAGAAGCGTCGTATCCGACGCGAGCCAAGGCCCCGTGGAACAGTTCTCTGGCTCTGGAATAAGATAGGGGTCGGGGTCCCAGATGTTGCTCTGGATGAGTAATGATACATCTAAAAATTAAATCGTTAGAGTCTTCTGGTAAATTAGCTGCTTTCAAATATCTGGTCAAGATGTTGCATGGGGACATTTCTCCTTCAAGTCTAGCTATCAGAACTTCTGCCCCGCGGCAGTACTGGTCGGTTTTTGATTTTGTGAGTATTATAGCGACATGGCTATTTTTGAAGCGAATTTGGGATCTCCGTATTCCTGACAATTCGTTAAAGCGTAAAAAACCGTAATAGCCTAAAGAGAAAAAGGCGGCTACTCTTAAGTCTTTCAGTGTGGCAGTCTTAGTTGCGAAACTGCTCAATACTTGCTTAAGCAATTTTGCGGTCAAGGGAAGTTTTTTACGTGATGTGGTTGAAACTGTCCGCATGGCTTGGGAGATTACAGTTTGAACTGTAAAGGTTGCGGTGGGGTCGGGGTATCCTGAAATGAGATGGAGCCACCGTATGGCAGCTCGTGCTGTTTTTAAGGTGGTTGGTGAGGTGAGGTGAGTAACCTTATGCATTTGTAACAAAAATATACCGATGAGGATAGGGTTTCCGGGGATGGGTGTGCGGCCCGGAACCGATCTTATCCAATTTAACCAGCGCCGGATCCCGCATACGTACGCTTTACGAGTGTTGGTTGCGACGGAGCTCAGAATTGCAGAAGTTAGGCCTTCTCTAGCCCAACGTAACTCCCCGGTCAGGGTTGGGATCTGGAATCGGGCTGAGATGCAACCGTGAATCCCTGAAAAACAAAGAAAAACACTTTTGTAGCCTCTGATTCCAGATGGCTTTTTCAAAAATATGCAAATCTGCTTCAATTTTGCCATTCGGCGTTTAAGCAACAAACGACAAAAATAGAGCCATTCGGCTGTATGTTCTGAGCCATTCGGCTGTATAAAGTGAACCATTCGGCGTTACTAAATAAGGTATAAGCGCTACTCTTTTTTTTTGTTCGGTGTCGCCGACAGACGAAAACGCGTGAAGTGACACTATCTGCCGACGGTCCGCACTCTTGCAAACTCATTTGCATAAACACAACTTTTTCATCCAATCACGCGCCGAGCAACGTCACGTGTTTGCCGCTCGGCGCGTACGTACATAGAAATGTCAATTCTTGGAGCTGATCTGCTCACATCAAAGCGCAACATTAGAGCCTTATGGCTAACTGCAGCGAGATGCTTAACATCCTACAGCATTAATGTTTGTACGTATAATTTAGTTACGATTAAACTAGGTAGTAGAGTAGGACACGAAGTGTATGTAATTAAATACAGTAGGACGCAGTAGCATACAATAGGAACCAGTAGCATACAGTAATTATGCAATAGACTCAATCCGTTTTAAATTGAAAGGTAGACACCGGGGAAGAAACGTTGCCCCCTTTTGGTATTGCCCCTTTTATGTATTTACATAGTTGTCTGTCAACTTTGTGGCTTTGCTAAATTTTATAAACTGTTCCGATAACCAATTCTGTGAAATTTTAGCAGAACAAAAATTTTCTGTGCTGAAGGCTCAAACTTTCAACGGAGCTAAAAATGGTTTAAAAAAATCTACAGAATTTGTAACAAATCAGGTGACATTTCGTAATAAAATGTGCAAATCATGCAAAACGTGCGTACGGGATGGTTTTAGCACAGTCAAACCTGCAGCACAGCAAGTCTCTGTTATGCTGAAATTTTAGCTGAGCTAAAACCACGGTTTGAAAAAATCTGTAAACTTAACGAATCAGGCACTATTTCGTCATGACATTATGTTCAAATAATGTCAAATGTACGTTAAACCATGGCTTAGTAAAACCACCTTTGTGAAATCTATCCTTTGAGTTATAAGTTTCGAAGTGTGCCGATATAATTTACCCAAGTTGACAGGTAATAAAACGGAAGTAAATAAAACAAAGTATTAGAAATTGACCAGCTGAACAACGTTTTTTTGATGGACCCCTGATCCAACCTTCATAATCAAGCGGATCAAAAAACAACAAGTTAATATTTACTTTTCCTGTTTGTTCATTTCATACTTCGCTTTTGTGAATTCAAGCGTAAATTTTTACGCGACGGCCTCAGCCGCCGCGTATATACTGTATTACAAACGCTCACTTTAGCAAGTATCTCGTGCTCACTGTGTTAATAGCTGTGCAAAAATTGGTAGTTCATAAAACTTCATTACTTGTGTGAGCGTGTGTGTACTGTGTGCTGTGTTCAAAGTGTGTGCGACTCGTGGATCTCAGCGTATATGTGCAGTGAACCTGTATACTGGCTAACACGCTCGCATATTATGCATTGTGTGGCGGTAAGTTTGTGTGTGTATGTGTGTGTAGATGCGTGTCAATTGCTGGAAACTTTTGCACACAGACACAGTAGGCAATAATATAACGTAACCTGTCGCAAGAATGTTTCCTAGATTGAATATCAGCGCGTCGATATCAGGATATTTTGAGATCCAGAAGCCATGGGTGAGCATGCCTTTAGGGCATGAATGCAATATTGGATCTGTGTGACAACATTGTCAATGGCTGAAGCGTCTAATCGAAAAATTGCTGGTCTGACAGAAAATTAAATATGTAACTTCATTACGAATGGAACGCGAGTCAAACATCCACAGTACAGCAAAATTCAAGCCGTTTCGTATCTGGGCTTACATAGCAGTTTTTGGCCTGACTTTAGATACTTTTGCAACTGACACTGGGACAAAACGCGCAGCTTCTAACACACGGTTTTGACTTTGTGTTTTGCTCATTATGAACAATCTTTGCACATTAAATTTTTAGCTTAAAAACTGTCGAAGAGCCTGAAAGCAAACTGCTGCTAAAAAACATGTTGCGGCTTACATGTTAACTTTGCTGGTTTTAAGAATTTTGGTGCCGCGTTTTATATTCGAAGAATATCCTCGGCATCGTACCTAAGCATATCACAACGATATCCATCGAAAATTGGTTAATTTTACTCGCAAGACGTGCTTGTTACGCGGCGTCTCAGTCGCCGCGTATATACTGTATTGCAAAAACTGAACTTTCATGTATCTTAACTTTGTGTGTAAGTTTGAATTGAGCATTTAGGTAGGTCGTAAAAAAGCACTACATGAGTGTGCGTGTGTGTACAGTAATGTGTGTGCCATACTGCATGGTCAACTTATTCAATCGTTCAGTGAAGTCGCACAAAGATGCCACAGACACAAATCAGCTCAATGCACAGATCATCGCACAAGTGCTTGAAATTTTGCGTACCTACAGAATTTCACAAAACCTGTCACAATAATATTTCCTAGATTGTTATTAATCACGTCAGAACCTGAATAGTTTACAGCTTTGCAAAAATGGCAAAATGGAAAAGGAAGACTACGTATGGGACTTCACGATGACGATTGGAAGTGCCTGATTTGGCATTGGCTCACAACAGGAGGGATATACGTCGTTTAACAGATCAATTTAATAAATCTTGTGTTTAAGAGAGGACTTGAATTTAAAGACGGTTTTTACAATACCCATAATGTATAGACGGTAGTTACAATAGTTATTTGTTTTTAACTCGAACTTGAA
>JASANF010008868.1:0-18586 GCA_030248245.1 Trissonchulus sp. WLG1_4
AGAAAGAGTTTTAGTGACTTTCATCTGTCGTTCTCTTTTAACGCGCATCAAATCAGACAAATTGTCGTCAGATCTGGCGTACCGCATACTTAAAAAAGCAACGCAGTAGATTAGAATGCAGGCAACACTAGCAATGACTTGAAATTCATGGACATGTATAGCCAATGTTGGATTTAATGAAGCGGTTGACCCGCACGTCATTAAAATCCTTGTAGTGTCATTCAGTGTTAAATAAAACGCAATTATTACCAAGACCAGCGAAACAACAAACCCCAAAGCGCAGACAGCCATTGTACGTTTAGCAGTAATGCGGGAATACCATACGATACTGACACAAGCAATGCAGCGCTCCACAGAAAATATCAGCAAAAAGAAAGGGACAGTAAAATCGCTTATCAGGAAAAGAGTTACGTGGGGTACCAGCATACACTGCCCACGGAATTTCATGTGCTTTATTGTGCCTATAGCAACCTTGTGCAAACGATAACCTGCAGCAAAAAGCATAGCCAGACCGTAGATACAGTCAGCAATTGCCAATGAAAACGGGATACATAACTCTTTTCGGTGCAGCTTCTTGTTAATTGTAATTGCCAGTATTATAAGAAGATTTGAAAATGTTAAAAACGAGCCCTCCACCGCATATATTGAATAAAAAACCGAACTTGGAAATTGCATGGTAGTTATATTGGACACCGTCGAATTCATCGCCAAAATAAGAGTATTTAATCTTGACAAGTAACGGTATTACAGCTCAATAGGTGCTCTCAAACATACAAGCTCAGATGGTTCAATCTGATTTAAAGTAGCCAATGGCTTCTTGCAATGTTGGTGTTCTTTTATTTTTAGAACGATTGAAAATAAACGTTATTTCGTAAAATCTTGGCACAGTTTGTACTGATATATGCCTACAACTGATTGTTCAGTTATGATCAAGTAAATTATATAATATTATCAAGAGTCCATAATAAGAAGAGTATGACACTCTTCTGGACCCCAGCTTGGCCGCCGCGGACATGCTGCGACCATTATCTCCCAAAAAAGGCCACAACTGTGGGGGGGGTACCCCCCTACACGAATGAAGGCATAGCCCTCAACTGTGGGGGGGGACCCCCCCCACAAATCAGACCATAGGTCTCAAACGTGGGGGGGGACCCCCCCCACAAATGAGGGTATACCCTCAAATGTGGGGGGGGACCCCCCCCACGTTTGGTGCAACCTAAAAATTGCCCCGGAGACGCCCCGCCGCCACTTATTGAGGTAAAATTTTGTTCCTAGGGGTATTTTGAGGTGCTGAACTCGAAACTGGGGCTCATTTTTGTCACCGCGAACCCAGTTGACCCCCACAGGCTACAGTACCAACTTGGGGTCATTTTTTTCAAAAATTGAAATTTTTCATGTTTAAGTGTTATTTTGGCCCCTGAACACGAATCCGGAGTCCACTTCCGTCTGGGATCCTCTTGGACTCAAATATGGCAGGCGGCTTTCTTTTCCATACTACTATTCGCTACACCCTCGAGGCAGCAGATTTTTACGAGGCTTTGGTACAGATATGTACCTATGTAGTTACGTACAATTCTTACAGTAGAAAATTTTTTACCAGTTTTTTGGTGAAAAGCGCATTCTAAGGTTTTTTATGGTCCTGAATATTCTGATGGATGAATAAGCAGTGGACCCTCCATTCTCAGCAAAAGATACTCCATTCTTGGCACACAACCCCTTGTTGTAGCCGCCGTAGTAAAGTCCAACACGGTGCGAGGCAAAAATGGACTCTAAAGTTCGTGTCCCGCGGATCATACTACACCTAACACTACCAAAATCTCAGTTTCAAAAATTTCACGCCTTAGGACCTCCTAAAGGGGGTACCCTGAGGGGGTCACAGGGGGCCCCAGGAGGGTCCTAGGCAAAAATAGACCTCAGATTCTTCTTCAGGGGCTCAAATTACCCCGAGAAACAGCAAAATCTCAGTTTCGAAAATTTGACCCCTTTACCCCCCTGAGGCATGGTACCCTGGGGAGGGGGGGGCTTTTCGGGGTCCACGAGGGTTCTAGGCAAAAATGGACCCCGGATTCGTGTTCTACACCTCAAAATACCCCTAGGAACAACATTTTACCTCAAAAAGTGGCGGCGGGGCGTCTCCGGGGCATTTTTTAGGCTGCACCAAACGTGGGGGGGGTCCCCCCCCACATTTGAGGGTATACCCTCATTTGTGGGGGGGTCCCCCCCCACGTTTGAGACCTATGGTCTGATTCGTGGGGGGGGTCCCCCCCCACAGTTGAGGGCTATGCCTTCATTCGTGTATGGGGGTACCCCCCCCACAGTTGTGGCCTTTTTCGGGAGATAATGGTCGCAGCATGTCCGCGCTGCTAGGCCACAAACGTGGCCAGTGTCATACTCTTGTCATTATGCACTCTTGATATTATGTAATAGAAGTTTATGGGAATAGAACATCTGTTACAAAAAATTTGTTACAGTTCGCAATCTTTGGCAAGAAAACGGTGCAGGAGTTTGCCATTCAGGATTATTGTTTTTCTTTTAAGATGGTAATTACATTTCTCGAGGACTATGTACAGCAAGACGAAGCTATTTCTGCTTTGTTCACGTTTGCAATGAAATTCTGTTCGACATTTCTCGAGTTCGCTACAGTATACAGCTGGTGATATGACAGAAAATCCAGAAAATTCTATTTTCAAACGTCGTAATTTTTCTTGATTGATTTTCTCTAGATTAATCTCACTACTGACAGTACTGTAGTTCACCAGTTGTATATACTACGGTAGCACAACTGTATAGCACCATTTGACGGAATCAAAATGAACATAACAAAATCTGGAGAGTAAAGTTTTGAGAGAGTTGAGAGAGTAGAGTTGACACTTGACAGTAAAGTCATTTTCGTCATTGTTAACCATTTTTCGAGAGGCATGTGTTTTGAAGGTATAGATAGACATGCCAAGGCCCAAGAGGTTTAGGTTTTTACGACGTATAACGACACACTGTTGACAGAGAAAGACTTCAATTTTGTTTAACAGTTGTCAAAACAGTGTATCATAATTTTGAAGTAAAAACTTCAGACCACCAGTTAACACCGCCAGTCTAATGGGTTGGTAAAAAAAGTTAAATGGCACTTTTCGCAAAATCAGCAAACAAAAACTTGGCCTAATGGCAAGGACGAGTGACGACGAGATTCATTTCAGCTAAAGCAAACATTATTCTGCGCAAAGGGAAACATTTTTTGGAGTACTTTGTCGCTATTTTTGTAATTGAAAAATAGGGCCTACAAGACTAGGAAGCTATATTATATGTAGTTGTTACAACTTCGAAATCTGAATTTTTTGAAATCTCCCGGATGAGGACGACAGAATTTTTATTCTGCAAGGAAATCTTGCCCTCCTTTGGGGCCTGTCGTCTAGCACATGGAGATAACGGATTCCCACATCACAGGAGTCTAAACTTAAGGACGGAAACATTTTCCAGTTCAAGTTTGGTGTCCATGCTTTTTTTGCCGCATTGTCTTGTACCCCGATTGTTTCAAGATTCCATAGATTCTCAATGTTAACGATGCAATCATCACATGGTTATTGCAACTAGTTGTTAGTGAGATGACGCAGTTTTTAGCTAGAATACTGCCAAATAGCGTTCAGTGAATTTCCATGAAATTTTCAATATGACACTACTCTGGATACTAGGGGTGGGCACGGTACTGCGGTTACCGCGGTTACCGCTGCGGTAACCGCAATTTTGCGGTATGCGGTAATGAGCCCGTTACCGCGCGGTAAGTGCGGTTACCGCAACTTGCCTGTTACCGCGGTTACCGCACAAATTTGAAACAATAATATCGGACCTAAGTGTGATTTTTAGTTAAAAACAGTGCTTAATCACCGTTTTAGTTAACAAAAGACTAATATTTAAGATATTTATGTTTGTTTCTTCATTTTTGAAATAGTGCCGTGCGACTTCTGTAATATACTTGTCTTTAAATATTGTTGAAATTGCGAAGATTTTGTCCTTAAAGTTGAAGTTGAAATTTATCCCCAGTTTTAATAACTGAAAGGGCAATCCAATACAGTGGGTTATGTGGATGTATGTTGTTTATACTTTGTACAAAGTTGATAAAAAGCGCATACATGCTAAAATTGCACAATCAACACAGACCAAAATCAGTCATCACCAGAACCACCCCAACATAAGCGGTGGCCTGCTGGCCATTCTGGCCGCTGGGGTACGAACTATTACTTTTCAGAGTTACATTGGCTTGTTGCTTTCCCTTAGACCCGAGACTTCTTACATGCTCTTGGGTTAAAAACCCGCTAGGTTATTTTGATGTTGTTTATGTCTGGTAATGGTACGACTCTGTTTCTTCACACTCACAACAAAGATAAAATTCGTGCTTTCTGTTCAAAGAAATGACCGATGAGGCCACAGTTAGCCGCAGAATTAAGTATAGTTAGCATAGTTAGCCTTTAGAGGCCCAACATGTTAATTTTGAAACAAAATTGCGTTAACGAATATACAAAACTACGTTACGGTAACAGTAAACGTCGTATTACCGCGCTTACCGCAATTTACGGTAATACCGCGGTAACGGCTCCAGCTAAATAATTGAGGCTAGTTTTTGTCCATTTTAAGGTGACGACTGACTAGTTGACAACTTTATAGGCACACAAATAGCCTTTAGAGACTCAAAAAGTTCCATTTGAGACCTAAATTTGCAGTTAACGAATACATTGAATTTTGGTTGCGGTAACCGCAGACGTTTTGTTACCGCGGTTACCGCAAAATTTTGCGGTAATTACCGCGGTAATTACCGCAAAAACCGCGGTAATTTTTGCGGTTTGCGGTAATGAAAAATCGTTACCGCGCCCACCCCTACTGGATACCGCCTGTGGACCCATCATATTGTACCGATAATCTCTCCCTAGGAGTACGTCATTGGGGAGGGACTTGTAGCTGTAGTTGTGACAGGACTGTTGTTCACTGGCTCGTATTGAAAAGTTTTCTCAGCCTATTGCTTTGAAAACTTGATTGGATACACGGGTAGGTTTGGACCATGATTAGCAACGGAATATGAATTAAGTTGACTGGCCAGACGAATTTATATGTGTCGGTTAAAACAAAGCTGGACAGCACAGCAACTAGCAAGGGGAGTTCAGCAAACGTGAGCGAAGTGTAATCAGAAGAGCGTGGTGTTTTAGAAATGGTTTTATTTCCGTCCCACATTTTAAAACATGGTTTTAGAAAATTTAAGAAATTCGTAATGAATCGGGCGATATTTTGTATGAAATTATGTGCAAATCATGTGCAAACGTACGTAAAAAACTGCGGTTTTAGAAACCACCGTGGTGAAATGCACCCGTTGAGGCTGAAACTTACCCGGCTACTTATGATGGTGAACATGGTCAATAGTCAGACAGCACAAGAACTGGCAAGGGGGAGTTCAGCGAACAAAAACAAAATCGGAGTATGATAAACTTTGTACGTAATTTTAAAGGAAGTTAGATAACAGTTACTTGGATTATTGAAACGTAAGTTTGTAATCTATTTTCAATTTAACCCTTTACTGGTTTGGCGACCTTGTGAGGTCCACTGTCTTATTGGCTAGCTAATTTACCACGTACATAGTTGTGATAGCTAAGAATACAACTGACTAAACTAGCGACTGAAGGAGGTGAGTTACAAAAACACAAAACAAGCACTTCTGTTGACGAGCGCACATAAGTCCACATGACGACAATGAGTATTATTTTACCGTATCGGTAAAATTCGGCGCGGCGTGCATCAAAATTTTTTGTCAGTACCTACCTTAGTTCCTTTAATTTCGGAGACTAATGTTACGCAGAGTTTCATTCTTATTCAAGTCTAAATGAGACTGAAAAGCTGTTCGACGATTACGTTTTACGCATGTTTAAGTACATAAAATTTAAGAATTTACCGGATAATTTGACTAAAAGCTAGAACATTTGATTTTTCATCATGCAAATTTGCAAAGAAACAATTTAAACACATATTATTGTACTTTCAAAGTACAAAAGTCAAAAATTTCCAAGCTGATTGGAAACGAACTCACTGACGTCTGTTGAGCAATCACACGCCTCAACCATTACGCAACAGCTAAGTTGGATAATTCGATTGAAATCATTGACTGTTTTTTACAAGTATCACATTAAGGACTGCCTTAAAAGTGATTCAAAACAACCGATACTGCAGATAGACATCTATTTTCAATCTGCCATTGGCATTTAGTATGAAGAGACATCACACGCATGCACAACGACTTACCTAGCACACACACGTAGACACACGCACACAACGTGCGCGCTGCAAGTTATAGTACACAGACGTGCATCAGCCAGCCTGTCATTCCAGCAGGCTTCAGTGATGCACTGAAACTGAGCATGATTTACATGCATTTTCAGTTTCAGTGCATTAACTGAAATTAGTATGCACGGCCGCTGAGGCGGCCGCGCAAAAACTGCCTCTTACTGTGGATGCTAAAAACCGTAATACAAACAAGCTTGTGAAACTATATGCTACTAAGGCATAACAACTTACAATAAAATAGATACTCATATTATGCACAACCGGCAAAAAAGGCAAGCCTGATGCGCAGGACGCACATCTACCACCAACAGGGTGCAAAGACAAAACGTACACCCTGGCAGAGAACAAAACAAGCAGAGCCTAATGCAAAATGGGCTTGACAATATCAAACCTATATTTTCACTCTGTGAACCAAAACCTGCTGCGCAGCAGATTTTTATTTTAGGCATGTGCGTCAGACGATGCAAACGGTGGAATGCATAAAGACAATCTTAGCACAGTCTTGCTAAACGCAGTCTAAGGGCAACATTCTATTCTAACCTATGTAATACGTGTAGAATTTTTCGTTACAATGTTCTATTTTACTGAAATTAGAACGCTTTAGACTGCTTTAACGTTAGACTGCCTTTATACATTCCACCCAAAATTTTCGACAAAAAACTGGTAATTTCTGCATTAAATTTTTGAGTAGTGCGATTTGGCGAATTATGATTGTGTATAACCGAGCCAAATATATCAATCATGCGCTAGTCCAAAATCCAGGTCTCTGCCTGACTGTCATTCGTACTACCGATTGACTGATAACTGTTTGTTTAGCCAACTACCATTTGTCATGTTGGCAAATAATTTTTTGTGCTTTCTGAAATTCTACTTCAAGCTTACTTTCACAGCTACAGATTTATTGACCACATCTTGTAAATCCTACGGATTAAAATTCAAACTGTTGTTCTTGTTGGCCGTAACTATTTTTCATGTATTGAAGTGCATGTGCTATATCACTGAAAGTCATGAACATAACCATGCAAGTCTCGTGAGAATTAAAAATCACTGTGTTTGAACCAGATTAAAAAATCGCCAAGCAATACACTCCAATAATTGCAATAATATATGTATTGTGCTCATGGCTTTCTGCAATTCTGTTCTCATGCTGACCATTCCACATTTTTTATGCGTCTGAGTCAACCTGTCATTCACAAATCCCTGACAACTGCTCATTGGTAGAAAATGTATCAGCTGATGAATCACTTGTTCAACTTTTGGAAATTCATATGTATATATACGCCTAAATATGTCGGTTCTAATTTCGACTTCATAGCAGCTTCTCGTTAGCGAAAATGACGTTCATTTTATGAAGTGCAATTATATTATCATTTACAAATGCTGATAGTAAAGCCGTGCTTGTCATTATACTACATTCTGATCCTACGTACTTGAGAGTAATATGAGTTTTCTGATATAAAATATAGAGCTGAGACCTGTGCGATTAGCCACTTTGCTGCAAGTTTACTATGAGACTATGTGAATAATATGAGAAAAATATCAATGTGAAACCTGTGTGATTTGCTGCAAGTTTACTCTGCAAAAGATACATGAGACGTTGTCAAACAAACTTGGTGAGAAAAAATTCTGTAACTACTAACATTGCATTTTATCTACATAGACAATCATGGAAAATATGCAAATGAGCTTCTTTCAAATGTATGTGTGCTCAGTAGTTTTGTTTACGTATCTACGTACTTAGGTAATTATTACATTTGTTACGTAGCCAGTCTATGAATTGAACATAGCAGACACATTCCAAACGCACACTCACATTCACACAGAACCGCACAATCATACAGATGAAAACAGGCAAAGACGCACACACATAACTCACTTAGTTACACGTTATTTTTCCGACACCTCATTCTAAAGAAGCCTGCTGCGCTGTGGCGCAGCAGGAAAAATCAATCAAATTACGTGCGGTCTTGCAAACACCCGAGTCACTTCTCTGAAAACCACGAACTTCTATAGCATAAACATTTTTATATTAAACGGCTAAAACTCTCCGAATTGTAGAAGAACCCGACGCCAACCATTTCATAATAAATATCGCGCCACTCTAAAAAATGTAACCGCATTGAAACGCTTGGCAACAAGCGGATACCGTAAGCATCAATATAGTCTAAAAACAAAATTCCGCTCTAACACAATGTCAACATTTAATAAGAGGCACAACTATGATAAAAAAATGATGCAACAACCTTAAAACGCCGAACTGTATAATATAATCCCAACGTGAACCCCTTCCCCTCCACTATAGGATGTACACAGATACTTCAAAAGTTGTACTTTGTTCAACCACAAAAAAAAACAATTGAAAAGGCAAGGAACGCCGTGGAAAATCTCAAATTTTAAATGTCATTTACGAAAAACAAGACCACAAGCATTTATTCGACTTCGCACCTCAACTTAAATGTCAAATTCAGAAAACTAAGATAAAATCTGGATAACCGAAAACACGAAAATACCAAAACCACGCTGGTCCGTTCGTTCGAAAAATTTTTCGAATAGGGCACGTACGTGTATCTGCGCACAGCCGTACGTATATACAAGGATCTACAGATTACACAAGTAACACGCACCCAAACACGCTACATGAGCACACGGTGGAGCATAAATTACGCACGAGGTCGTGCGTCTTTAGGCGGGGGAGGAATGTAACAGTATACCTCACAACTAAGTATTAACCCCAAGTGTCAACAACAAAAATTATAAGTCATTATTGCTAAATTATCCAAGTTAAGCACTATTAAATTACCCAGAAGATATAGAACTTGCCATAAGTAACACCTGTGTAAAGCAGGCTACGGTAGGTAATCATGTCATGTTACGGAAGAGTGAAGACACCCCGTGATGGCATACTACCGTAGGTATCATAAACAAATTACTATCATGTGTCACCTCACAAGTTCAGTTTAAATTCCAAACAATCCAAACATATTTTTCAGTAAGATAAAAATTGATCCATTTTGGTATGCGTGCCGTTTAACCACCAAATTCAAACAAAAACACGAGTTCGGTGAACTGAGGTTCAAAAACAACTTGAAATTCAGCAAAAAACACCGAATTCGGCGGACCCAAATTCGGCGAGTTAAAATGACAATTTTCATAAAAAGTTTATATTCGGAAACTTCAACAAAACTTTGGACCAAAACAACTCTCAAAAATCGCCAGTAGGCCACAACGGGTTGCCGACCGGTAAGGGACCCTCTATTCTAGGCAGAGGACCCTCTGTTCTAGGCAGAGGACACTCTGTTCCAGGCAGCCGACCCTCTATTCTAGATAAAGGACCCTCTATTCTAAGCAGAAGACCCTCTATTTTAGGTAAAGGACCCTTTATTTTAAGCAGAAAACCTCTGAAAGCAGAGAACCAAGTGTTCTAGGCCGAAAACCATCCATTCTTGGTAAAGGACCCTCTAGTCTAGGCGGAAAACCCTCTATTTTAGGCGGAGGACCCTCTGTTTTAGGCAGAGGACCCTCTATTCTAAGCAGAGGACCCTCCATCCTAGGCAAAGGACCCTCCATTATAAGCAAAAGATTGTATATTTTCGGTAAAAAGTCTGATATTTATGTTAAGGGATCCAAATTACCCACATAAACCCAAAAATTTAAATTTCAAAAGTTTGAACCCTTAGGACGGGGATACTCTGAGTGGGTCCTAAAGGGTCCAGGAGGGTCCTAGGCAAAAACGAACCTTGGATTTGTGCTCAGGGGCTCAAATTATCTCTAAAAACACCAAAATGTCCATTTCGAAAATTTGACCCCTGAGGGCCACCTAGGGGGGGTACCATGGGGAGGTCACAGGGCGGTCCAGGGGGGTTCTGGGTAAAAATAAACCTTGGATTAGTGTCTAGGGGCTCAAATTACCCCTAAAAACACCAAAATGTCAATTTCGAAAATTTGACCCCTGAGGGCCACTAGGCGGGTACCATAGGGGGGAAGTCACAGGGCGGTCCAGGGGGTACTGGGTAAAAAATAACCCCAGCTTCGTGTTAAAGGGCCAAAACTACCCATAGAGACATGTTTTTGTCAAATTTCTTGAAAAAAATATTTTCAAGTTCACAAGGGTCCCCCCTTGTGTTTCATCGTTTTCGGGGGTTACGTGATACGGTCCCCCGAAGGGTCAGGGGGTCGCCAAGGTGGGGGGCACAACTACGCATACGGGGGTCCCCCACAAACGTTCGGGACCAATCCCCCCAGGAATTCCAGAGAAAAACGAGTAACAAACTTTTGCTAACAGGAAAAAAAACAAAAAACAAAAACAGGAGTAGGTATGAATAGAATGGGTTGCACCACTGCTTCGCTGGTGGTCGGCAACCCAAAAATCTATAAAAAACTAAATTCAAGGAATTATATAAAAAACAATTCATTCTGATTGGTCAAATGACATTTTAACAAAGACGTCAGTAAATTCCAGAGATGCCGGGGTTAGCAAGCAACTTAGGTATATAAACCCTTTCATCTCAGAGTCAAATGTTCCTGGTCTGTGTCCTGGTGTGAAAGTCCTATCAAGAGCGCTAGCGCTACGCTTTGTATCTGTCGTGTCAAGTCACCGCCGTATACGTGCTGTGCCGTGATATTAAAGCAACTGTAAGTCGTTTGTGTTTGGTTTTGTTAGACTTAAGACAACGGAATGTACGGACCTGGTACCGGAGGGCAACCGGCTATGGCCCTACAAATGTGACTGGGTATATATTCATTCTAGACGATCAAGTGTTGCATACTGAATACCCGGTTACAATATGCTACTGGAAAATTGATCATTTTTACTAGTGGCTGTTAAACGGTTCACGGTAATGAAAAGTTATAATCAAATATACAAACTGTACTATGTAATGTTTCATTAATTTTTTCGTAATAGCTAGGTAATATATGGAGATTTTGTTTGTACCTTCTTTTTTAAGCTGTAAGCTGTGTGGAATGAAAAGCAGCTTTGTTTTGTGGGTACCCTCACGAGGTCCTTTGGCCGACAAGGGAGGTTTATGAATGAAAAGTTTATTTTATAAAATGGTTTTTATGCCGCTTCTAGTCAAATTATACAATAAAACTTAGAGCTTATACGCTGCTGTAGCCGAGGACGGAAAGAGACACACAAAACGCCCGGCACGCCCGGCGGTCCGCGCATGGTCAGTAGGTTTACGGGTTGGCCCGCCACACGGGGCCTACGACGCCACGATGGTCTGTTCCATACCCATTTTGGGCCCGAAATTTTACGGTCCGGTCCCGCGCTGGCCAATTGCTTGTAAACGCAGGCCGGGTCACTCACGGGCCGGCCCGGCCTAGGTCCAGTCGCGGTTCAAGGCCCGCTACAGGCCGGGCAGAACTCTATGACAGCTACGTACAAACAGAACGGCTAATGTATGTAGATACTTGCGCTTACAAAAACTGTGCTAAAAAACGGTAACGAACACGTGTAAGCGAACGGTTTTTCTATGCGCATGCGCTATAAGCGCTATCAAGAGTACATAATAGCGTCTCACTCTATATAGAAGAAGAGTGAGACACTCTCCAGCCTGCCTGTGTTCTAGCAAAGGCAGATGCGCTGGTCGTTTTCAGGCTACATGTTGACATTCTGTGCAACATGTAGCTGGCCAATCAGAAGCGAGCTTCTATTCTTTGATTGGCAGACGCCTGTGCACGTGCTCCAATCATAAAACGGGATAGGATAAAAGGTTAATAACTCATTATTTATTCATAGTCTGCTTGTAAAAACATTAAAAAAGGTTTGCAAATACCTTTGGGGATATTTTGGCAAACTTTCAGCGAAATTGATTGAAAAACTTTGAAGAAATTCAGAAAAGTTTATATCTCAAAAGTTTCTCAATAAATTTTTCTGAAAGTTTGCCAGAATATTCCTAGAGGTATTTGCAAACCTTTTTTAATGTTTTTGCAAGCAGACTATGAATAAATAATGAGTTATTAAGCTTTTATCCCTATCCTAATACTTATCAACGCATCAGCGATTATATACTAAAGTGTGTTACGCAGAGAATCTAGGCGCTGATTGGCCAGCTAAATGTTGCACGGAATGTCAACATGTAGCCTGAAAACGACGAGCACATCATCTGCCTGTGATAGAACACAGGCAGGCTGGAGAGTGTCTCACTCTTCTTCTATATAGAGTGAGACGCTATTATGTACTCTTGGCGCTATGGAATTTGCATGTTTTGATGTTTGTGCAGGCTAAGAACGGCGGCACTCTTTTATTTCGCCATTTGCTTCGCCTCCTTATTTTGATTGGCTACTGCTTCGCTTCTTTAATTTTAGAGGGCATTGCCAGTCGAGCTGTACTATAAAAACCAAAAGGGGCACCCTTGTGTAAAATTTTAGTCTGTGAAAAATATAAGATAATCAATCAATAGGCAGTAGGCTGGTAGTTCGTTTGGGTTTGTAGCATTTTGATACCTGGATATAAATATGATACTTGGGTATTAATACTTTTAATACCGGTATCAATATTAAAATTGGTATCAAAAGTATCATATTTAAATTATGGTATCATATATATTTTAATTATTTGGTATCATATTTACGTCATATGTACATTTTTTCCGACTATCAAATATCAAAAGTATCATATTTAAATTCAAAGTATTGTATTTATATCATATTTAACTTTTTTCCAAGTATCAAATATCAAAAGTAGCATATTATTTTCTGGCCATTACTCGAACTACGTGCGTCGTAGAGAGCTCGCGCAACCACCATTTGATAGAGAACTTAATGGTGAACAAAACATATGCAGTGTCAATCCAGGGTCTAGGACGCACCGTTTTTGCGTTATAAGCGCTCAAAGTTGAAAGTTTGTGCAAATTTTGCGCCATTGCTCAGGCATAATATGTACCACCTCACCCTAAAGTGTTAACACAGCAACCGTGCGCCTATCATAGTTGACTGCTAAAAATAAACTACAATATCCATTGTATCTGATGCACAAAAAGTCGACTGCCAGAGTGCCAGAGTTGCGATCGAACATCATAATGAGGCTATAAAGAAAATACAACTTTTGCGATGGAAAAAAGTCAAATTTTCACACTGCTTAATCAAGCATAGGTTTTGTTGTGTGACAGCAGGACTAAAACTGGGCCACCAAAAGCAAAGATCTGCAAGTTCTGAAAAACAGTTTGAAGATCAGTTGACTATAGTCTGACCAAAAAATGTATGTATCGAACTTCATTGCTTCTTAGCAACTCAGTCGTTTAAGATAACCCCCATAATGCATATATCATTCGAAACCATTTTCGATGGAGATTGTTATGAAATTAAAATATTTGAAAAATTTTTGAGTCAAAATTTTTAATTTAAATAAAATCGATTTTTTTCGGCGAGTTATTTAAAACCTAATGTATTATATATCATTCGATAGCCCTTAACATTCTGCGTCGAATGATATATACAACATGACTATAGCTTGCACCTGTCGACATTTATCGAATTTTAATTTTTGATTTTTCCATTGAAAAACGGCATTTTTGGTCCTTTTAATTCGCTGTAACTCAACAAATACTTAACCAAACCCGACAAATTATGCATCTATCGACGCGTTGTGACCCCGCGCAGTCTGTGAAAGTGATAAAATTTCAAAAATTGACATTAAATTTAATGAATATTTGTCAGGTTTACAGTCATTTTCCAGCTGTTTTTGCTCAAAATTGGTAAAATAATTATTACCACAAAATAGTTCAGTTCTTTAGCTTTCATTTGATACCAAAAACATGCATTTGTGATTTAACTGAACAAAGTTATACAAAAAACTCATTCATGATTCACAGTATGTTTGTGTGCACACAAAAATTTAGACACGCATATCAGCGCGTAGAATGTTTTCACGCATGCACATGACACGCTGACCAAGCACTAATTTTTGACAAGTGATGAAAACAGCTATTTCTTTTAGCTGCATAACTTTGTTCAATTAAATCACAAGTGCATGTTTTTGGTATCAAATGAAAGCTAAAAAACTGAACTATTTTGTGGTAATAATTATTTTACCCAATTTTGAGCAAAAACAGCTGATAAATGACTGTAAACCTGACAAATATTCAAAAAATTTAATGTCAATTTTTGAAATTTTATTACTTTCACAGACTGCGCGGGGTCACAACGCGTCGATTGATGTACAATTTGTCGGGTTTGGTTAAGTATTTGTTGAGTTACAGCGAATTAAAAGGACCAAAAATGCCGTTTTTCAATGGAAAAATCAAAAATTAAAAAATCGATAAATGTTGACAGGTGCATGCTATAGTCATGTTGTATATATCATTCGACGCAAAATGTTAAGGGCTATCGAATGATATATAATACATTAGGTTTTAAATAAATCGCCGAAAAAAATCGATTTTATTTGAATTAAAAATTTTGACTCGAATTTTTTTCAAATATTTTAATTTCATAACAATTTCCATCGAAAATGCTTTCGAATGATATATACATTATGGGGGTTATCTTAAACGACTGAGTTGCTATGATGCAATGAAGTTCGATACATACATTTTTTGGTCAGACTTTAGAATACACTGGCCAAGCTTTACAGCCCCGATTGGTTCGAGCTCTGGGTAAGTTGCACAGAGTCGCGCATATTTCCATTGCGCGACACGCAAGATCGCGCAAGGGCTCGCGGTTTGCGGGCCGTTATTAATTTGCATTGTCTAGTTCCTTATAGGCTAGACATTCAGGCGTGTGATTTGTTTACATCGGGATTTGCGCGTACGTTATCCATAGCGGCCATCCACCGGTGGGGTACCTGAGGTTTACAGTGCGCATCAAAGGGTTAAATTTTTTCCAAGTATCAAATATCAAAAGTATTTTATTTAAATTATTTGGCATCATATTTATATCATATTTAAATTTTTTCCAAGTATCAAATATCAAAAGTATTTTATTTAAATTATTTGGCATCATATTTATATCATATTTAAATTTTTTCCAAGTATCAAATATCAAAAGTATTTTATTTAAATTCCAAGTATAATATTTATATCATATTTAAATTATTTTGCGGTATCAAAACAACAGTACACAATGTACTTTTGCTTCTAAACTTTTTTATAACCAAATATGAGTTCATTAAATATGAAAATAACACGTTTGTAAAATATTACGACAATATGACACTACCACCTATAATTTAATTCAACGTCTCCATTAAAACAAAAACTTGTTTGATACATAAATAAGTCCTTTCTCGCACCGTCGTAGCAAACATAACTATGTTAAAACGGTATGTGAATTTTTGCTATTTACTGTTATTCTGCATCTTAACGTTGTTATTTCTACTAATTTACACACCACCATTTATGCATACGATGTGTGGAGCAGCTAGCCAATATTTCGATCCAGAGCATACTTTTGATTTCCGCTACCAAATGCAACCTTCGTCGTGCAAACCGAACAAGAGTGACCGCGTGGTATTTTTTGTTCCCGTGAAGCCAGAGTCTCAGGACCTCAGGGATGTAATTAGAAGAACGTGGGGTGGGGCCGCTGTGAGCCTAGGCCATCAAGTGATTTTTGTTCTCGGGGTGAGTCAGTGAAACTTGAGAGCACATCATTGAATCACTTATTCTGCAAAAATTTGAACAAGAGAAATATTTTCTTATCGTACTTCTAGAGAAGAAACTATTGTTTTGATCCATTATTGTTACAGGGCAAAACATTGTTGCATCGCCTACATATATGTTTGTGTGTAAATTCTGTATATTTAAATACGTACGTGATCAATCAATCAATAAACGATAGTGCTGTAACAGTGGTGACATTTTGAAGCTTCGGCACCGTAAGGTTTTACCAGCAGTGACTGTGCCCTGGCAAACACTGCAGCTTCTTAAAGCTATGAATTGAGATCAAAGGGCTATGAATTGAGCCAAATGGCGAAGATGTAGCGGGATGTGGTAAACACTGTAACAGCATTGTTTTTGCTCCTAGTTATTGCTTGAGAAAACGATAACGACAGAACGAGTATTCCTACCGTGCTTTATTAATTACATTCAATTTCAGACCGAGTCTGCGTCAACAGCCTATTCATATTTCGATTCCGAAGAGGAGCACAAATATAACAATGATCTGCTGTTGATTGATCTCAGAGACAGATATCGAAACTTAATTTTGAAAATATACGCCAGCTTAAAATGGGCCCACAAAAAATGCCATTCTGCTACTTGGTTTGCGAAAGTAGACTCAGATGTTTTCATAAATCCTTGGAGGCTTGAAAGACACTTAAAGAATTACACAAGATCGACCAAAAAACCTATTTTCGGTCGCTGTGTCGATGTAGACGTACCTCAACGCGTAACTAACCGATGGACCGTACCCCTAGCTTTGTATCCTCTCTCAACCTATCCAAAACATTGTAAAGGGTCAGCCTATTTCATACCACAGAACGTAATTGGACAGATGCTTGATTTTATACCGATTCGAGGCTTCCCCATAACGCTAGAAGATGTGTATTTTACTGGCTTAGTTGCAGATCCCCTAAATATTCAACGAGAAGCAGTAGAAGAATTTTTAGAGATTTCTACCGATTGCTATTGTGCTCTTTCAAAAGTTGCTATTAATGTTCAAAACGTCACCCACTCACCGGAGCAAGGAATACTCAACTGTTGGTCACGAATAACTAACTGTCGAAGATCAAAGTGCTTTTCAGATTGGCTAGTAGACTGTCGTGATTTCCCAGTGTTTCACGTGAAAACCTTCAATCAGTCAATAAATCGAACATAAATATAGAGTTCCTTCGCGGTCGGTGGCGGGCCCGCATTTTTGAGGTGTAGGCCCGGCCCACCAAAATTTTCGGCCCGCGGCCCGACCAGTAAATAACTTTCTCAAACTTTTACGAAAAATAGCCAAAAAAAGGCTAAAAATTGTATAACTAGTCGAACACTATGTAACAAAGTAGCTTTTCCCTAAGCCTAGTTTTGAATTAATATTTCAATGAACGTCTAAATTTGTATGTTTGAACGAGTAGAACCACGTAATGTAGATATGTAGGTGAGAATATGGGGGAAGATCCCGCTCCAAAATGCGGTCCCAGGGGACGGAGGGGGGCCCTGCCAAGAGACCAAAATTTCAAAAAAATTCGGTGTTTGTTATGTTCAAGTTTTTTTTCTAAATTTTGGTCAAAAACTGTCAAAATTGGAGCTTTTTGACCCAGCAATGAAATAAAAAAAGGTAAATATTAGATCAGTTTTGTCTGTTTTGAAAGATGGTGGTTGGTTGGGTCAATAGTAGGGCAAAAAAGTTAAACTTTAACTGAAATCAAAAAAGTTAGGGGTCTTACTTTAACTTTAACTTTAACTCCAAAAAAAGTTAGAGGTCTTACTTTAACTGTAACTTTAACTTAAATTAAAACAACCTTACTTTAACTTTAAATTAAAGTTATTTTAAAAAAATTGTATAGAAGTCATTGATTTTCGGCATACTTTAACTTTAACTTAAATTGATGCCTGAGCCTGAGCCTTACTTTAACTGTAACTTTAACTTAAATTGAAGCAATGGCCTTTACTTTAACTTTAACTTAAATGAAAATGGTTTGACTTTTGCCCTAGTCAATAGTAGAGTAGACTCAGACAAGGGGGTCCCACCACCAAGAGGGAAGGATACCCAAAATGCTTCTGCTGTTACATGTAAGTGTAGGACTGAAACAGTCACCATCGCTCAGAAGTACATGAAATACATGAAATATCACATTCAGAAAGAAATAAAAATTTGAACTCGCAATCCAAAGTTTCGGTGGAAAATTTCGACCCGCGACACAACCCAACCCACGGCTCGACACTCGTGGGTAACCCGCGACCCAACCCGCGCCGTAAAACCCGACCCGCGACCCACTTTGACCCACCACTCTATAACCATAACGTACATTAAACAGGGGCGTGTAGCCAGGATTTTGAAAAGGGGGGGGGGTCGTACCTTGTCCTTGCTGACTTATTTAAACTCACTATTGCGGGGGGGGCTGAGCTCAGCCCCCAGAATCCAATTCTTTTTACACTTATTGGCGAAGTGGCTTACATGACAAAATGTAAATTTGGTCGTTTAAAGTAAATAAAGTACCTGTTGCGGGGGTCTAGGGGCGGCAGCCCCAGAATAAAATGAAGTTTTTTTCTATTTTTTGGACAAATTTGGTCAACTGGAGACGTAATCAAAAAATTTTTCCGACAGGTAAATTAAAAACAAAAGATGGGAATTTCATATCAGACAGTATACTACACAAGTAAATAAGCAATACGTAACTGAACGA